>MRSU01003554.1:0-59342 GCA_008369845.1 Trichomonas gallinae | reverse complement strand
TATTTTGTTGAGTTTTCATCAATTTTATGGCAAATACTGGTATAAGATGAATCATATTTGGCATTTATTGATTTAAACTTAAATCTATTTTCACACCGTGAAAAAAATAAAAAATAGATTACCTCAATGACCTTGGTCACCACCATGTGTATCAGATAAGCTAAAACAATGGTAAATTTATAGATTATAATGAAACCTTATTCACTTTAATTTTCCCGCCAAAGGTTATTCTATGGCGAGGAAATTCACCATTCTATTGGCTGGTATGACACGAGCCTTGCACTGAACACTTAATACAAAAAGAATTACAAAAACCAATTTATTATTCCAACATTAATGTCGCAACAATGTAGCTATTTCATTTGCAAATTCCATTTCAGTATTATGGTGCTATAGCCAGCGCAATGGATCTATAACAGAAAAATTATGATTCAATTTCATTTCTGCACTCAAAACATATAATAAATAATTCGATTAATTGTTTATTAACCTGTAATTACTAATGTATTTGGTCCAACTACCGCAGATGAGGCACCTTCGGAATCTTTAACCATGATGTAAACATCTTTGACTCCTGTTTCGGTAGCTGGGACATTCCAGTAAAATGCATATGGAGTATCACGGCCAGCATTTACATTTTTATTGATAGTGTGTGTTGGAATACTTGGGAAATTAATTTTATCAAATGAAACATAAATTTCAAGGAAGTCATTTTGGTTATCGTTGACAACAACATAGCCAAGAATACGCTCACCAACGTGCGCAGACTTCTTAGAAATGCCTGCCCGGAATAGCTTAGGTGGATCATATGGATTCAAGTTGAATTCGAGTTCCTTAACTTCTGACATAAGCTTGTCATCTTTAGCATATAACTTAATCTTCCAAATAGCATCTTCTAATGGGAAGACATCTTTATCTAATGGTATTGATATTGTCTCTTTTTCACCATTTGCTAGGACACCTCTTTTTGCAAGTCTCTCAGCACTCTCGGCCATTCCTGACTGACTTGGTAATAATAACCTGTAATAAATATCAACCTTTTGTGCTGATGTGCCTGATATACTAACAGTTGTCTCAAGCTTATCTCTTGTCGAATAATAGCGCTTTGGTAAATCATCAACCTTTATTGAAGGTGGTTCCTTCAAATATACAATCTTGTTAATGATGTTTGAAGGGAATCTCGTTTGTGGATTCTTGTCGAAAGCTTGAACTGTAACTGAGTATGTTGTAGCTTCACCGACTTGTGAGAAATTCAATACAGGAGTGAAGCGATGCTGACTTTGGTCGATTTTAAGAGAATAGTTGTTAATGTTGTTGTTTTCATTTACAGAGATAAGAAGCTCTTCATCATTATCTGCATCTATGACTTCAATATCAAGTGTTTCAGTGTCAGTCTTCTTATAATGTTGCTTCCAATTCTTACGATCGATGAGTCTTGTTGGACTCTTAACTTTTCCATAAGCTGCAAATGTTAATGTGAACTCAACTGAACCTTCACCTGGAATCTTTTGAGCACTCCATGTCAAACCGTATGCATTTAGATTTTGAGAACTCTTGTCCTTTGAGAAGAATGGCTTCTTATTCCAAGTTTTATCTTTTCTCTCTATTTTACCAAGATATACACCCGTAACTGCAGCTTTTGGATCTGATTGGGAATAGAAAAGTGTGTAACTAACGAATTCTTCGTTGGACTCAACTACAATCTTGTTTTCGGCACTGTCATGTGTAATTGATTTTTGATTACCTGCTAAATCTGAATTAACAACTATGCCTAAATCGAAAATTCTTTCAAAGAACTGATTGTTTTTCACAGTGAATTTTGCAACAGTGAATTTAGTGTTCGGATCTTCAGATATTTTGAATTGAATGTCGAAATCATTCTTGTTAATTTTTCCTTGACTTGTATGTATGAAATCGTATTCGCCAAGTAAGCTTGTTGTATCAATACCGCTATATGTTTTGAATTTGCAATAGAAACCTTCATCGAATGCTGAAATTTTCCGTGGTCTTTGATTAACATCTTGGTATTCGAGATTGAATAACGTAGTGACAGATTTATCAATTTGGAGTGTTTTATCAACGAACTTGCCAATATTACCAAAAGCCTGCGCAGATTTTGGATCCCAAACAATAAGAGGTGTGGTAACAGGTGATTCTGGTTGACTTTGCGTTGAGTCATCTGAATCTCTAGCATAAACTGTGAATGTATGATGAGAAGCATCTTTTGCAGTAAAATTATAAAAGCCGGCTATAGGAACTGGTTCATTCTTAGCTTCGAAGGTTGTTAATAAGTGCTCTGATTGCTCATTGTCAACACGAACATATACTTTAGCTATTTTATTTGCTTTAGTGTAGATTCCTTCGCCGTAAATGACAAGTCGTGTTTCGCCTGAATTATGGAGAAGCCTTTCTTCCGAAATATAAATGTTCCTGACTATTGGTTTCTCAGCTGCTCCATATGTGAAAATTTGTTCAATAGGATCGGACCACAAACCATTGTCATCAGTTACCCAGATCTTTATCGTGTGGTTATCGCCAAATCCAAGATCGGTTGGGAATGGGATATTATAAGTGAATGGAAGAGTTTCAAATTCTTGCGAAGTGATAAATCTGTCACCAACTACCTCATCTCGTTTATCGAATTGATAATTAATATTTACATAGTGCTCATCATCAACTTCACCATCGATGAAAATATAAGCATCAGAAGCGGAATAGCTGCCTTTAGGCCAAGTCTTCAATTTTAATTTAGGTCTCATTGTTCCTTCTTTGAGGTGTCTTTGCCAGAATCTTGCTTCCCATCCTTTATTACCATTTTGGATAGCTATAGGCTTGTAATTAGAGACATTTTTATCCCCAAAGCTGAGCGTGCAATTTACTGTTACTGTTTCCATATCAGATTTTGGTGTGAATGTACCGCATAATTTACTATATGATGGAGTAAATCCTAATCGAGCCTCGACTGGTGTGTTTCCATAGCCTGTGACATTAAGTATGACCATGAATGGATCTGGGTAAGATTCTTTAAGAGGTGTGATATCTTTAATGAGAGGTAAGCGTATGAAGTCATTGGTAACTTGAACTTTGAAGCCAAATCTATGTGCATCACCTTTTTTCAGAAGATGTTTCTTCCAAGCAAATCCCATAGCGGAATTTACATTACCAGATGAATAATACTCATTGTCATATGTATTATCCAGAACTGGTAAATCTTTCTCTTCTTTTGTTGGACCAATATAGATCGAATCAACACTGCCAAGATAGTCATAAAGTTCGTTGTGCATCGACCAGGGAGTCTTCTTTACTTGGAAATACATCTTTTTATCTCCGCCATCAATACCAATTGCATCACCATTACCATCTATAAACAATCGGGCATGTGTACCATTTTCACCAAAATTGATAGGAGTGTAGAACGCAAGATCGAAATAAAAATCGCGACCGGCATTATTTGTAATTTCGTAAAATGATTGCAAAACATCTTTATATGCATTTCTTTCTACACCATATGTAATTTTCCATCCATTACCAGACCAAGATGTTGTTGAATGTTTAAGCATCGTCCATTCCATAGGGATGTTTTTTTCATCGTAAATTCTGAAATATACTCTTGTACCTTCACTTGCCATATTTGTATTGCCTGTTATTGATATGCAATTTCCTTTCTTTGTTGCGTAGCAGTAATCGAGTGATCCTTTAGCACCATTAGGTAGCCCACCATATTTATCTGGATATGCTGCCTCGGAAAGAGAAACGAGCAAAGGAAGCATGAAAAAATTATAGTTTTTTATTATTTTAAATCAGATATCAAAATTTGAAATACTATAATTAAATTTTGTCAAAAAATGTATCAAAATTTGTGATGCATTTCAATTATATAAAAAAAATTATGGGTTGCTTCTTGTCCATGAATGTATAACTGAATTTCACAAAACTATTTCCTGTGAATAATCGTTTCATTCAAAATGGACTTTCATCCATTCAAACTGGTAATAAAAGTTTGATGGTTTTATCCAAAAATTCCCAACATTGAGTACCGAATAATACAATGTTTTATTGTACTTTCTAGAACTGACATGATAAAATCTTTTGTTATCGAACTTAAATTCAATATTGATGTTAATGAGTATTGATATATGCAATGGGATATAGACAAAGAAATGATTTCGCATTTTCTTTATGAATTTTGATAAAAAATAGATTTTAATAAATAGTTCCTATTGCAAATCGATACAATATCGCCTATGGAGCTATTTTCACGTTGCAGATTTTTCCCTGACAGGAATATAATTCTCGATTGAGTCGAAAATAACATAATCACTTTTTTACTCGGAATAATTATATAGTGAAGTTTGTAATGATGTTGTCGGATATTTCATTGTAATATGTGAATGTTTACATGGTTAAAAATATGTGTTGACAATAAAAATAATGTAATTGAAATGCGATTGATCATAATTAAAGTGTATTGCATATTTGCAATATATTCCATAAAACTTCAAATCATATGTTATATAATGTATATTGAAAAAACAGAAATAATGTGTTTTTTTATGGGATATTACTCCTTGAAATAAATTACATGTACTAAGCGTATGAGTATGTTTATTTGATTGCAGATAGTATATATTGATATTGCAAGTCATTATAATTCTGAATAAATATAGTTCGAATCTCCAGTAATATTACATTTGCTATATATACATAAATAACTATGATATATAGCTAATATGTGCGGATATTATTGTAACTATCGAATCCAAAATTGATTTTAACAGTAATATTTAACATTTCTAAATCATGATCAAAAATGTTCAATTTCTCTCATAGGCAATCACTTATCAATACAAAATCGTTCAATTGATCCTAAATAGGGTACTTTCGATTTCGTTTGCTTGAATTTCGCCTTTCCAAAATTGCAATTGCATACATATTCGAAAAAGCATACAAATGTCATGTTCCCCAACAAATTAACATTTTCGAACGTTATATAAACTAATTGAAAATATCATTTGCAATATTAATAGATAATAGCATCATCCATATATAATAAGATCCTATTTGAGCTATATTATACAATATAACTTGAGAAAAGTATCTGATCAAAACGAAATGTTGAGGAAAAGCTGCTGCAATTTTTGATAAAATTAAATTTCGATTTGAAGCGTATATTTATGTATAAAATGATGATTACTTGTAATATTTTTAATTTTGAAGCTTTTGTAGTTAATAATTTGTTTACATCAGAACGAAATCCGCAAAACTATTTCAAATATAGCAAGGAAAACACTTCTTCATTAAGTTTTCGTCGTGGAAAATTTCATATTTTATTTTTGATGAATGAATACAATAGATGGTGGTGCTTAAAAGTCTGGAATGAGCTTACAAGAATGGCAATTTCCAAGCCTTTTAGGAACCCTGTTGATCCTGTTAATGACGATGCGCCTGATTATTTCAAGAAAATTAAACAACCAATGGATTTTACGAAAATCAAGCAGAATTTAGTCAATAACGTTTATACAACACCAGAGCAATTTGTTTCGGACGTTCATTTAATCTCTTCGAATACAAAATTATATAATGGCAAAGATTCGTATTACGCTGCTTGCGCTGATATTATAGATGAGTACGTAGATTCTCAATATAAAGAAAAATGCACCTCTTATGATGAAGAATGGGACAAAAATCTTGATAGAGCAATTAGAGAGTTACGCGAACATATATATAAGGCACCAAAAATACGCAAGATTGCAAAGCCGGAAACAGTGTACTAATGATTTTAATCTCTTGTATATTTTTTTATATATTTTGTTATTAAACAATATATTCGAAATAACCACCCACATATTTCTTTCTTAGCCAATCAATTTACTTGTCAAATAGAAATTGTCTAATTTTTTAAGTTTTATTTTGTTAATTTTAAAAAATTAGTTATATTGATCTACACACATAAATATAAACTATATGACTTATTGCAAAGTAAAATATATGAATTATACCCTTGAATATTCGTCAAATTGAAACTTTATCTAAAAAAATTAGTTAAATCGTTTTACACACATAAATATAAACTATATTGTTGATAGTAAGATAGAATACATAAGTTACAGGCATGAATACTTGTCAAATAGATATTTTATCTTAGGAAATTGTTATTTGACTTTACACACACAAATATGAACTGTATATCTTACACCAAAATAAAATATATGAATTATAATGTTCAAAAATCATTTGAAGAAAGAAAATCAAATTTGAAATTGCCAAAAATTGAGTTTAACGAAACATTTCGATAAAATTTGAAATGTAAATGATATAAAGGTGCTATTTTTATGTGTTTAGAGGCTTAAAACAAAAATGTTCGAAAATGTCACTTTTACAAATACCTGTATGAGTGATGATGCCGATTACCACGAAAATCTCAAGAACATCGACGTAGGTCACTCGAGACAGGTTAGAAAACGCAAGAGCGAAAACAAGGCTAAAATAGAACGAATCACAAACGAATATTTCGATGGTGAATTCACAGCAAGAGGCTCTATATCCAAATCTTACAAAGATTTGAATTTCATTCCTGGATCAGAGAATCGCCCAGCTATTGTTTTCCCCGATGGCCACATTTTTCTCGAAACATTTTCTCCATTTTACTCAAAAACAGTCGATTTTATCATCGCTATAGCAGAGCCATGCTCTAGACCTAAATACATGCAAGAATATCAGATCAGCCCTTACTCTCTCTTCGCTGCTGTCTCTATCGGCTTAACAGGTGAAAAAATCGTCCACGTTTTGTCTTTGATCAGCAAAACAGAACTTACAGATTCATTCAAGGAACATGTTATCAATTGCTGCCATTCTGTCGGTAAATTGAAACTTGTTCTCAAAGATCAACGCTATTATATCGAATCAATTGAAGAGAGTCTAATTTTAGATCTATCTCGTGATAAATTCTTCTCAGATAAAATCGTTGCTCCAGATCCAAACGCGATTGTTCATCCAAGAAACGGAAAAGTGTTTATTGTCGATGAAGAGGAAGCGGACACAATCATTTCCGGTGTCGGTGATGCCTCATACTATGGCTCTGTACAAAGACTTACAGAAGGCTTTGAAGAATTATTAGAATTTGAAAAACCAAAGATTTATCGTTTTGAACTTAAGCCATCGTCAGTGAGAGATGTAAGAAAGCACGCTGTCGATAATAACCTTTTTCTTTCCGATGAATATGATTTCAATAATGATAAATCACTTAAAAATCTCGGCATTCAGCTTCGAACAGAAACAAATATCCGTCCATATCAAGAAAAAGCTCTTTCAAAGATGTTTTCTGGCGGCCGCGCAAAATCTGGAATTATTGTTCTTCCTTGCGGCGCAGGAAAAACACTTGTAGGCATCACAGCTGTCGCTACAGTCAACAAATCTGCTGTTGTCTGCTGCAATGCTGGTGTTCCAGTCAAGCAATGGGCCGCACAGTTCAAATTATGGACAAAAGTTCCTGAAAACGTTGTTATTACATTGACAAGTGACCACAAGCAGCAGCTGCCAGAGGGTCCCTGCATTTTAGTCACAACATACTCAATGCTTACTGCTAAATCAAAAAGATCTGAAGAAGGTCAAAAAGTTATTGATCAAATCACAGGCCGTGACTGGGGAATCTTAGTTATGGATGAAGTGCAGGAAGCCGCCGCTGAAACATTCAGAAATGTCACAGATATGGTTCGCGCGCACACAAGACTGGGATTAACAGCTACAATGGTCCGTGAAGATGAAAAGATCAACGATCTGAAGTACCTCGTCGGTCCCAAGCTGTATGAAGCTAACTGGATCGAACTTGCTGAATCTGGATATTTGGCCAGAGTTAAATGCTTCGAAATTCTTGTTCCAATGAGCTTCGAGTTTTACAGGAAGTATCTCAGCCTCGAGAAACAAGCATTCAAGCGTGATGTTCTCGCTGCATCAAATCCTAACAAAATTGATGTTTTGGAGAGCTTGCTTCAGTTCCATGAAGCTCGTGGCGACAAGATTCTCGTTTTCTGCGACCAACTGCAGATCTTAGAAACTCTTGCCAGACATCTTGACAAACCGGCTTTACATGGCAAAATTTCCAACAAAGAGCGTGCAATCATTTTCGACAAATTTAAGAGGACAAGAGAGATCAACACCATCATTTTGTCGAAGATCGGTGACAAGGCCATTGACCTTCCATCAGCAAATGTCTTAATTCAGCTTAGTTACCACAAGTCTGCAAGAATGCAAGAAGCGCAGCGTCTCGGCAGAGTCTTGAGGCCTAAGCCAGGAAGAACAGACGAATACAACGCTTTCTTCTACACATTGGTTTCTCAAGACACAGAAGAGATATACTACTCCGCAAAACGTCAGGCTTTCCTCATCGACCAGGGCTACTCGTACGAGCCAGTCACAGAGCCTCTCAAAAGGTGGCCACCGCAGCAGTTGAAGCTCGGCACTCAAGAGAAGAGAGAAGAATGGCTGCGAAAGATGATGGACACTGATGACTCACTCGGACTCGACGGAGACAACAACGATCCAGATGATCCAGAACGCGCTGTCGCCGCTATTGCAGGTGGTGGCAATCAGCGCAACCAATACAAATCTATTGTTAAATAAATTTCAAATATATAGACTTTATATTAAATAAAGCAACTATATCTAAGTGTGCTGAACTTTGTTACTGAGATTTTGAACGCAGATCAACTCTGTAATTCTGAGTTTCAATACATGATATAGCAAAAAGTGAAACTATGTCTATAGACAATGATCTATGTATTACTTAAAAATGAATTGACAATTTACATGACAAATGCTGTAATTTTGTCGTGTAAAATGACACTTTTCGAAATATGTCAGAAATTAATCCTAAAAGTGACAATGAGTTTTCCGCAACTTTCTTTAGTTGAAATTCCGCCAGAATTCGATTTGATTGCTGCTGCTAACGAAATTCTTACATGTAAAAAGTACTGTGGATCATTGGAAAAGAAAAGATTCATTGAAAAAAACTTTCAAAAATTCGCGGATTTAGGAATTGATCCATTTTCAAATCGCATCAATGATTTAGATATGGCAGAGTATATAATAGCGAATCCTAATCTTGTTTCTACAATTTCCGTTTCTGATTTCATCAATTCACCAAAATTTACGTTTTTATTGCATAAAAAAGGAATTATAAACGATGATTTTATTGTAAATCTATTTATAAATCCAATATCCGATGAAAAATTACTTCCTTTTTTATTTTATTTCTCAGAGAAAAATATTCAATTACCAAAACTTAAACAAGATTCAAAAGAATTCACAGATTATACAAATTTAGAACAAACACAGCGCGAATACTTACTTGAAAATGATATTATTAGCGATACATTAAGATTTAATATTAAAAACGATAATATTGATTATCTTACTTCGTTAAACATTGCAGATTTGAATGAAGAATACATTGATACTCCTGTAATAACTGTAATCGAAGGAAATCTCAAAGTTCCGTTATTTATTGCAGCACACTTTGAAGCCATTAAATGTGCTAAGTGGATGTTACAACATGGAGCCAAAGTGACGCCAAATATAATGATAGAAGCTATTCTTTCGGGAAATCTTGAAATAATTAAATTATTCGAGACAGCTGGAGGCAAAAGCAGTATAAATATATTACCAGCACTTGAATCATGCAATACGAAAGTAGCTGAACATTGTATTTCTAAGTTCGCTGAACGACATTCTTTTGAAGAAACAAAAACAGAGCTAAAACGCTGTCTTGAGAATACTCACAATGCAAGATACCTGATTTATTGCATTACAGCAGGATTTCCGATTGATAATATTAAAATTCCAACAGAATTTATTCCATATGTTTTAACAGTTAATCCGAGGATATCATTCGAAAACATTGATGGCAGAATTCATCTTGAAGCAGTCAAACTTCTCCTTGAAAAAGGAAATAAATTACCAGATAATATTATCGAAAGAGTTTATCAAATACAAGCGATTTTCTTGGTCATAGAGAACAAATGTAAAGTAACTGATAAGTTTATGCAAGAAATCCTTCCAACTTTTCCAAGCTCAGAGCAGCAGTGGATTAGGTTTAAGCTTGCTATGTTTGGAGTTATGTGATATATGTTTGTAATAATAAATATACATATCTATCAATCTATCAAAAATATTTGAACAAAAATTGAAACAAATCTGAAGAAAATGATAAAATGATAAGATGCTCTAATTATTTCAGTATCATCATTGAATGTTTTGAATATGACAAGAAAAATTGAAGATATAATAATAAAATGTCAATGTTCTATGTTGTTCACATGAAACTTTGGTATTTATCATAGATATTAATAAAATATTATCGTATATATTATTTAGAATTCGTTAAATCCTATTCAATAACGATAAAATTGTAAAAATATGATTTTTGATCAAATTTGTTAATCTTATGTGGAATTTTGTGTATTAACCTTAATTCCGAGATTCATATTGAAGGTAAAGGCACCAGAATTACGGAATAATCATAGAGTAATTCGGGATGAAATCAATAGAAGATGGTTTTCAGATATTTTTATAGAAGAATGCCATATAGCTTTTATTAGTAAATAATCATATGTATAAAAAAGAAAGAAAAAGATAATTTAAATGTGCCATGACAAAGTGTTTTCGCCATTGCCTCTAACGAACAAGAATGGAACGTCAAGGAAGCTGAGCAAGTCGAGCCATCCGAGGTAGATCTTAGGGTTGGTTGTCTCGCGCGGGACTAGCATAGTTAATGCGATGAATGATGATGAAGCAGAGTAGTTGCGGATCAAATCAGACAATAACAAGTATCTGTTTGTCAAAAGGTCCTGCTGCTCATCCTTCGGCTGCTGTCCAACGATGTTGATCCACTTCTGCTTAGCCAAAAGCGAAGGCTGCTCGTTCGCTACAGAAACTTCGATTGTGATAACTTCTGCTTTGATTCTGAACTTGTAGAGAAGGTGCTCCATTCTCTCCTGTGTCTGCTGGAAGTCCTGGTTTTCATCGATGAAGCAGAGTGTCATGATTCTAAGCTGAGCGTTCTTCCACTGCTTTTCTCTGCAAAGAAGGTAAGGAAGAAGAAGTGTCAAACCGCCATCATCAGCGAGCCACCAGACATCGACAGTTCCCTTTCTGTCGACCTGCATGAATCTCTCCAAGTGCCTCAAAACAGTGACTGAGAAGTTAGCATCGAATGCTGTCTCAAGTGTCCTAAAGAACTCCTCGCATTCACTGGTATTCCATTCTTCTGGGAATTCGAGGCATAATGTGTTTGGTCTCATCATACCAATACCTGCTGTCAGCAAGAAGTCTCTGACGCCTTCGTGGAATGTTGGAGCGCATGTAATATCATAGAAGACATGGTATGAATCGTCGGCGGCAATGAAACTCTCAGCGCGCTCTTTGATGAGTTTGCGGATGTTCGGCCGTTCTGTTGTAATATTAACTCTTCCGACAGCAGCCATGCCGTGTCCTGAAAGTAGCTGGTTGATGAAGTCGATGGCGTGCATGCACTCGTTTGGCTTCTTCTTTGTGATGAAGATGATGTTGGATCTGTATGTTTTAACGTGTGGTGGGACGTTGTAAAGCTTGAGACATTCTTTCATTGTCGAATAGAAGACGTGGTTAGATAGGACACTGCCCCATGAGTCGTGCATCCTGACGCACTTATGATAGAAGAGGACAAGAAGACCGAGGAAGGCAACAACGCAGAGGAAAATAATCCAATTAACTAATACAGCACGTGCAAGGCAAACGAACACTAAGAACAATGAGAACCACTTGTTGTAGAACTTGTAAACTGGTCTAAAGCCTGGATTGTGCTGTGAATCTGTAAGATAAAGGGCGAGGTTGACTAAAGCGATTGGAATAAGGAAGAAAATGTTTTGAAGTGACTGAATCATTTCACGTGTTTGAACAAATGAGAAAGAAAAGCCCAAAATTGCGATAATGATATTTCCACCAACAGATTCGTTGTTGATCATCTTGAAGTTGATGAATTTAGGAAGTAAACCGTCTTTAACCATTTGCGTAATGATACGAGAACCACCTAATGTCATTGTGATTGCCGAGCCAATGCCTGCGCACATGAAACCGATATATGAGACGAGTGGCTTAGCAGAAACGTTCATGAAAGCTGCTGGAGAATCTGGAAGATTGCTGAAGTTTGCGCATCCTGAAATCATAAACATCATCAAAAGGAAGAAGAAAGTTGACGTTCCTAAAGCTGCATATCCACCGTATGGAATGGCTTGCTTTGCTGGGGCAAGGCTGCCTGAATAGTCAGCAACTGTAATAACACCGTTCATAGACGAGAGAATGTAGAACATTGTAAGGTCGAATGTGATACCATCTGGTTTCCAGTTTGTCTTGAAACGATGGGCGCTAAATCCTTCGTAAAATCCTGATGGACTTGTTTTGTTTGTAGCGAAGCCTGCAAACATAAAGCCGATACCAATTGCGAGTGCAGCAAGAAGGAAGACCATAAGAATGACCATAAATTTAACGCCGAGGAATTGAAATCCTAAAACAACGCAACTGGAGATAAACTGGATCAAGACCGAGTCACCGAACCTTGATTTCGTTATATCGAATGGATATAAATCGACAATAATGCGTCCGAGGTTGTAATAGTTTCCTGAAATCGAAGCTGCATGACCAATGATCAGAATTATGCCTATAGCACCAGCATAAGTTGCACCCAACGATCTTGATACCAAATAGTAGCAGCCACCTTTCTGCATTTCGCCATTTGTTGCAAGGGCTGAAATACTGGAAAGGGTGCCATACGCAATCAGAGAATAGACACCAAATAAAATAAGTCCGTAGCCGAGACCGAATTTTTCGATTGTTTTAGCAACATCGACATTATAATTGATACAAATTAAGTTTAAAACAGTAGGAACATAAACACCGAGCATAAGACCGAACGAGAGAGACTTGAGTTTGAATTTCTTCTTCGGAGCGTGCTTTTCTATTTCAAATGTTTGTTGGTTTCCAGGATTTTCTTCCATAATCGAAGCCCTCCTAATCGCGGAGATCTTAGGTCTCGCTGACGGAACTTTATAAAGAATTGTATCGGGCACAACCTCGTTCGCGTTCAAGAATGCGCTTGGCAGAACTTTCTGCTCGACGCTTTCTTCATCATCTGCTTCTGGATTGCCGAAGCCGCTGGCGAGAGGCGTGCTGTTAATATCTTCGAGATTGTCTCTTATAGTATCGTATTCACTCATTTTTCTAATATAATAAAATCTAAAAAATTTGAATGATCTTATACTATATTACTTTGAAATTCTTATTTTAGTCTTATCATCATTAGTTAATTTCTAAATATAAAAATAATCGATTTTTTCGCCCCTAGAAAAGTTTCAATGAAGTTGTCACGTTTTCTAAAAATAATTGCAAAAATCTAACATATTATAGTTTCTTAACAAATATTAAAAGATAGAAAATGTCACTTTTATTCGAAAATCCCATTTCTATATGAAAATAATAGCTACTATTTTTAAAATATAATTTATAAATGTTGTCGTCACTTTTCTTAAACAAAAAAACTAGCACTTTTCCTTTCAATAGCTTAAAATTTTATTTGCATATGAATAAATTTAGTATATAAGTCAGAATTTTGCAATTTAAAGCCCATCGAAAAAAATCTCAATTTTACTTTGCGGAATACATCTATAAATGGTAAAGAATGAAAATGAAACAATAATGGCCTGACAATTTGCATTTGTTTGAACGATTCTTTCATGGCTTTTGATTTTTCGATGTTTTTAGACTTGTTATCGTCTATATATGAATATTTTATTATCTAAAAGATTTCTGAGGTCATCATCTTTCAAAAATTAACGATACGTAAAAATCGGATTTAATCATTATAATACCTCTACGTATCCACAAGCTCATTATCCACAAGTTTATTCGGAAAAATATTCGAGTTCATTTGGTTTTTTTGACAATGCAAAGACTTCTTACATATATAATAGATATTTTTAATATTTGATAGGAGAAACTTTGACGTGATTTGATGAAGCATGTTCTCATTATAATGGTTCAAATCAATTCTTTATTCGCAGAGAATAATGTCGATTTAATCCCAAAACGTTCAAAAAGCATTCATACGTTACCAGAAAGACAGATATGATTCACTAGGCCACTTATATTTACATGGATTTAATTAATCATATTGCCAAGAACAATTTGATAGTATTGTTGGTGAAGTATTTTTTTATAACCACATCATTTTTAGTAATGATACATGATGTAAAAACATAGTCATTGGGAGAATCTTCTTTAAATTGTTTTCTCATTATCAAGAAATATATTGACATGGTAAACAATATGATATCATTGTAAGTACATTAATAAAACAATTTTTGCTAGTATATTACCTTAGCATGAAAGTACAATAATAATATAGATGAATATAGGATATGATTAATTCAAAAACAAGTTATTATATATTGTATACAGTCGAATCAATGACAATGTATTATTATATGGTCAATATAAGATCATATTTCTTATCATTCTATGATAAGCGTTAAAAAATATAACTTATAGAAAAAAAAAAATTGGATTTGTAAGCAACAAAACAAATATTAGTGTTTATATCTCTGAATTTTCCAATGTTTCCATGAATTTTCGCTGATTTGACCAGACAAAATTCAAAATTACAATGAAACAATCATATGTGTATGTACCTTTTTTGATGAGTTGGAATTCCGCTGGTTGGTCTCTGAATTTTGAACCAACAACAAGATATCTTTTATACAATGTTGGAGAAAGTCTTCCTTTCTTCAGGTCCATTATATCGTACAGCTGGTAGGCTTTTTCTTCTAATTTCCTATCAATTAAGTAATCCGCAAGATATTTAATAACTAAATTGAAAATGATTTTTGAGCCGAGATTTTCATTCGGGAAGTACTTATCTGCTGTTACAGCTAGTAAATGAAGAATCATTTTTGTCCTATCAATGAACGGCATAAATTCCATTGCGAGAACAAACGAATCTTGCACTTTCTTCGCTCGATCAAGATTCACTTTGAACATATTTATCTGATCATCGAAGCAAAGTGTGTAGTAAAGCAACATGAAAATGAAATTATCTTTTGGAATTGATGAATTTTCATACTCCATTGGTCTGAAGTAGTCATCAAATAATCTTTCGTACAATTCGTCAAGCAATGGATCAGATGCTCGGATATAATTATCGAATAATTCTTCATTCCAAAGATTGATCGGCAATTTGGACAAATAATAGTAAAAATCTGTTGTGTTGATAACTTTGTCATAGAACGGATATGTTAAAAAGATCGGTGGAACGAGATATCGATTCAACTGGCACATTCTGAAGAATTGTGTCACATCATCTATCGCATTATTCTTTGTAAGCTCAACAAGACGTTTTTCATCACATTTTATGGAGAATACTCGTTCGTTTCCATTATTTACTAAAAACAAAAACCTTCCTTCAAAGTAAAAATGCGTTGATGGCGGAATAATTTCAAGTTCTTCGTTTTGGTGATCGAGTAGTGCAATGAATGGCGGTGCATATAAAAGTATTAACCTTGTTCCATTTTTAGAGCCACGTGGTTTAACGAAAGCGAAAAATACTCTGCAGGATTCTTGTATGTGACTCCTATTGCGCCAAAACCTACTCGCTTTGCTATCTTCTGATGGAATTGGCGTAAAATATTGACTTCCATCCTGATAAAGCGTATTCTCTTGGCTGACGTACGAGAGCCTCTTATTCGGTGTCACATAGTTGTTGTGAAGTTCCGAACTGAAGTATTTCTCTAAATTAGCAACCTTTTCTTTGTCTCGATACATTTTAGAAGAATTTTTGTCAATTTTTTGAGGAAAATTTTATTCTCAATTTAAAAACACTCAGAAGCACGTAAAACAACGACCATCGATTTTTCACAATGAGATATTTGATAACAATTCAATTATTTCAAAAGTTTTCATTCAACTTAACATTCATGATTTTTTTATTATTCGCAGTATAATATTTAATAATTTAAATTTAAAATTAAAAAGATTAAAAGTTCTCTCAATAATGGACGATAACAAAATTACACCAAAACTAAAGATTTTTCCTTCTTTTTTAAATATAAATGATATGACTCATATTTAAGATATAGGAATATAGTATCCTCATATGATGATTTTTTTTTTTTTTTTTTTTTGATGTAAAGTATGACATGCTACGTGAAATTCTATCATTTTAATATTAATATCATGGTGCGAGTGAGCCAATGATATCAACGAATATTAAAAAAATTTACAAAAAAGATCGGAAAATTTTAAAAATTCAGATTCATATATCGAAACCATTAAGCAGATGTTTTCATCGATAATTTCTTACGTTTAGTTTTAATTTTTTTTGTGAAAATCAAAATCATGTTTGAGACCATTGTGTATCGATGATATATTCGCAAACATCGCTTATTTTCTAATAGAATATACAAAATAACTGTAAATTATTTTGATTCAAAATATTAAACATAAGTGATCAGTGATCCTTGACATTTATATACAGATTGACTTATATTTCATATTTTGCGCGTTAAAATATGCATATCTCCGTTTTTTTAGTTTCATCAGAATATTTTGATTCAAAAAGCAAAATATTTGGTAAATAATAACAACAATAAACATTTATAAACAAACAAAATATATAATATATATCATCTAATCTCTATATTTCCGCGATGTTTTTGGTGAAAATGATGATGCCGATGATGGCCTCGACTTTGATGAAGCTGTTGACGGCCTGGTTTTATTCTGAGGCTGCACAAGGATAGGCATCTTGATCTTCCTTTTGACTTCTTTAGGAGCTTCGTCAGGAAGCAATGATTTGATTGTCATCATCAACTCATTTGGTCTCGCGTGCGGCATCAGTTCTGGAATTGGCTTGAGAGGCTGGTAGCGCTGGTTCTCATTATCCATGCACTGAGGGAGACTCTGAGGAATGTAGTTTGGTGGGTTATCCATGTAATCGTCGATAATGCGAATGATCTTTCCGTAGTCATAATCAGGATCAGTGATTTTTTGCGCCTCGATTTTCTTCTTTTCTGTTTCTTTTTGTATCTTGATCTGACGTTCTTCCTCCTCCTTCTTGTACATTTCCGCTGCGTATTCAGCGAGAGACTGCTTCTTCGGCTTCTCAGGTGTTGATGGAGGGAGCAAGTTCTTGAGAGACTTCGTTGATGTTGATGGTGGAACTTCATCAAATTGTTCATTTGAAGAAACAGACATTAATGTGGTTGTTGATGATTGTCCAAATATCAATGCACCACGCTTGAAGTGTCTTTCGTCTATAATGAAAGGAATCTCGCTGATCCATGTCGTTTTGTCGTTGTAATCCCATTTAGTTTCATCTGAGAAAAATCCGATGTATGTGAAGTCTCCGGCATCGTATAATCTCACGCACATGTCTGTTCCACATGTTACTAACACTTGGCCATCTTTGACAATGTTGAGGCTTGTGATTTCATCTCTGTGGCATCTGTGTATATCAACAGCTTCGAGGCCAATAGTGTCGCCGAGTTTCTTGATTTTCCACTTCTTGACGTAGCCCAAAGAGTCTCCAGAATACAGAAACTCTCCATTGCTGTCCATTGTCAGTGCTGTGAGTGCATGTCTGACAGTGATATCATGTGCATGGAGTGTTTTTATGCCTTCTAACCTTGGTAAACTCAAAATGTGGAGGTTGCCAATAGAGTCGCCTATCAAAAGGGTTGATTCTATGACTAACATGCATTCAACACCAGTAGCAGGCTTCAAAGCGCAAGCAGCGACTGGTACATTTGTGTCAAATGACCAACACAATATTTCTCCATTAACTGTTCCGCTGACAACGCCATTTGCAAAACCGCGAGCTTCCGAAATATCATGTGTGTGGCCAACATACGATCGATATGCTTCCCACTGCTGATTTAGTCCTATATACAGCCAGACGACTTTGTCCCAGCCAGCGCGAACTAAGTAGTCCTTCCCTTGAGACTGGAAGCACCTCATGACAGAAACTAAACTTTTCGCTGGTCCGAGGTCGTAGTCCGCAATTCTTGTACCACTGTTGTAATTCCACTGAGCGACTTTGTTGGAAAATGTTGAAGTGATCAATGTTCTTCCATTGCAATCAAGTGTAGCAGCTGATATTTCGGAATTGTCGTCATCTAAAGGCTCAATGTGGCTGCTTTCGACAGTTCCGGTTGTGATGTTCCAAGCTTTGATGGAACAGACAGTATCTATTGTGACAATTTGGTCAAACTCTGGTGCAGAAAAAACGCCGACGATCGTACGTGAATGTGTGCGCTTTTCTAATTGATCATTTTTCGTTGACATGTCTTCAGCCCATTTGACTGGGAAAGAAGCTGCAGCTATAAGTTGGTTCCTAAGTGGATCGAAAAACAAAGCAGAATAATGATTTTCTGGTCTTAATAATGCGGGATCTGTCCATTCCTTCATTAATCTGTAACTTGATGCATCCCAGAGCCTAAACTCCTTCTTGTTGGTCATACTGACAATGTAATTTTCTTTAGTTGTAGTTGTGTAATTTAATATTTTCACAACTTGATTATAATGACCTCCAAGCTTAGAAATCTTCTTTCCACTTCCATGGGACCAAATATAAGCATCTCTTGATATTCCACAAGTTGTTAAACATTTTTGTGAAATATTATAAACAAAACTGCAGATTGGTTCATTGTCTTTGAAGACCATCGTCTGCTGTATCGTCGCTGTATGCGGATTATATGTGAAGAAAACAACACGCATGTCTAAACTCGAAGATCCATATGTTGTTGCGTTAATTACATCGACTTGTGTGATTTTTCCTTTGTGCATTTTAATGTGCGCAGTTCTTACAATGTGGAAGTCAGTTCCTGACCTTCGCTTTGGAAGAGATAAGTTATAAACTTCGATTTGTCCTTGATCATCACCAACAAAGAAAGGAACTTCATATTCCGAGACTATTGAGTTTTCTGCGATACACAATGCAGATGGAACGTTAAACATCGGCATATCTGAAGATTTCAACGTTTTCAGCGTTTGCATTGATTGATCTTGCGACATATCTTTAATCATGCGTGCGGTTGGTGATGCGCACACCTGAATTGGTAATTTATTGAGTGTTTCGATATCATAAAATAATAATCTACGATTAGTTGTGGCTAAAGCAAGCGTGCTCGTATTACTGAACACTACACCGCAGCAAAACAGTGACGTGTCATTTATAACGCGTTTATAAGCAAGATCCGAAGCACTCCAAAATCTTACTGAATCTGATGAGATTGTAATGTATTCGTTAGTTTTATATGATGCAAGTATTTGCACAATCATTTCTCGATGACTCTGATTCTTGTTTTGAGGTGGAATCGGCCATTTTCTGATAAATTGAATTGCTTCGCCAGATTTTTTAAAGTCACTTCCGTTCGTTTCCTTTAAAAGATAATGTACTAGCTTTCCCCATGATATTTTCCCCTCTGCAGTAGCATCAATGCGCTTGAAAAACAGCGAAAATTCCGGTCTTTTTAGTGTTCCGTCGTGAATAATGTCTTTTATCGCAGAAGAGTCCCACCTAGTCTGGTCCAGATAGCCAGTATTTTCGGGATCTGCTTCGTCAAATGCTTTTCGGAGCTTTTGGAGAAATTGTTGTTGATATGATTCGTTTCTTTGAATGTTTCGCCTCCCAAGTCTGGACTGCGTGGAGCTTGGAGGCCTACTCCACTCTGTCCTCTGTGGCACGCCTTTAATTTTATCATCTTCTGGAAAAACGAACTGCATATTAAAGATACGTTTGGAGATTTTCGAAAATTTTATCTCTTTTTATCCCATTTTCTATCTCATATAGATGAGAAGATATTAAATTTTCCAAAATTTCTTCGCAATTTTGAATTTTATTATCAAGATCAACAAAAAGTACAAGATTTACACCTCATATTGAAATATTGAAATATGTTGACATCATACATCCTATATTTATGATTGTTCTACGAATCTGAGTTTTTGAATAAAGATCAACAAAAAATGAATAATTATGCGATCATATTGAAATATTGAATAATGTAGACTATAAAGACGCTATAATAGTGATAGTTCTACGAATCCAATCTTTTTTAATCAAGTGTAGCAAATGGTGAATGCTTTAGTTCTCTTACTAAATATCGAAATATATAGACTATAAAGATGCTATATTTATGATTATTCTGTGATTCTGAATTTATTAATTCAAGATCATCAAAAGATGAAAGAATATGGACTCTTATTGAAATATTAAATTATGTAGATTATAAGGATGCTATATTTATGATTGTTTTGTGATTCTGAATTTGTTAATTCAAGCTCAGCAAAAAGTTATTTATTTTGGAATCTTATTGAAATATGTAGACAATAAAGATGCTATATTTTTGGTTGTGCTGCGAAATAAAAATTGAGAGTATCATAATAATTTAGGGTCTGATAAAATTAAGTAGTGGTGGAGTCCTTTTGATTTAATAAATGGATGAAATTGTTAGAATTTTAATGGGAACTTCGTCTGAAGATGAACAAATTAGAGCTCAGTCGCTCCAAGCTATCGCCGAGTTAACCAATCAGAAAGATTTTTACCAAATTGTAATCACGATATTATCTTCTCAGTGCGAACCTTATATTTACACACTTGCTGCATCAGCACTACGTATATGGATCAAAAATATATACAATAAACTGAATTCAGAAGAAGAAGCAGTTAAATTCCAAATAATTCAATTTATTCAACAATCTATTCTTCAAAATCATCCTGCAACAGAACATTTGATCGAATGCTACAATTGTATCTTATACATACATGTTTTTGACTTAATTCCATTTATCACCGAATTATCACAATTAATTGGCTTCCAAACTGATTACAACTTCCTGATAAACATCCTAAAAGTATACAAAATGATTGGTTATCGTTTTATTGTACAATTGAAGCCTTCAATGAGTCACGAAGAATTAGTTAATAAAGTATTAGAACCATTAATGCAATTCTTTGGAAATAGCGCATTAGTAACAACCAGCGAAGGATGCCATATAATAGCAGAGTCCGTTAGAGTGTTTAAATCAATTTATAGCCAATTTAATAAATTATGTCACAATATTGCCTTCAATATTTGTTGTTCTAACTTAGCAACGATTCCTGATTCAATACCTGACGATAGACAGTTCTTTGATATGCATCAAGAGGTCGCATGGCTCCTGTATGATTTAATTTCGAATTTAATACTGAATTTTCATCATCAGAAGGATAATGAGATAAATACAATGATAAATCAATGCATAGATCTCACACTACAGTATATAATAAGATTCTATCATACTGGTTTTCCAAATTGGATATATGAAAGCTTATTAAAGAGTTTAGCTCTCCAGACAAAATTAATACCAGTGAATCAAGATATAGTTACATTATTACTATCATTAGCCCAACTTACCGAACAAGAATTGGCAGATTTTGAAAATAATCCAAGATTTTACATAGAAGCATATCTATCTCATAGTAAAAAGCATGAAGACAAACTATGTCGTGATTACATATGTGACATTACAAAATCCATAGGAGAAACAAACAAAAACATTATTTTATTTTTATTAGCGGAAAATCCATGTGAACACGTGATGTTTTTAGTTGCACAACAAATATATAACATATCAATGCACTCTCTCATAGAAGAATTGTATGCATTCGTTTTGAAATCAATAGATCAGATTCCAGATCAGTTTTATTTGGCTTCTTTGCTATATATGATTGGAAAAACAATCACATTTATAGAGAAACCCGAATGGAATGAAAGAGTTAATGAATTTGTGCTGCAAATCATTTCATCTTCAAATAGTGACGTAATTGCTGACGAATGCTTCAGGATTATCTATGAATTGTTAGTACTAGGTCACCAAGTACCAGAAGAGTTATTTGTACAGTCAATAGAGTTCTCTCAAAACTTTATTTCGAAAAATGCGATGAAATTCATTGCTAAATACATAGAAGTCAACAAAGATTTCAACAAAGAACTCATTGGCCAAATTATTGATAATTTTCTGCCAGACATCGACAATTGCATCAATAATTCTCGAGATGTTTCTAATTTTATTGAAATTTGTCAAGAATTGATACATACTGGTGGAATTGATTCTATAACATCAGACTTGTTGGAATTTATAGAGCACTACTTGAATGAACCCGTTGTTTCTTCAGTTGAGCCGGTTTGCGCCTTAATTGCATCAATTTTCATGCTAGATCACAACGAATTGACGCCACAATTAATGCAGGGTCTTTTGATAAGCATTCAATTTGATGTAACAATGGATGCATTGAACTATATCATAGATACGATATTAGTTTTGCTCAATTTGCATAAAAATGCTTTTTCAATGTACAATATGAGTGTTGACTGGATGAATCTTGTGTTATCCAAGTGTCCTGGCAATGATACGATTAGTTTAGCAATAATTATTTCATTAATTATCCAATCAGATCCAGATGTTGATGAGACTGGTGTCAATGAACTGATTTCTAGTAGAGTCATCATCCACAAGCGTCCAATTTACATAATAATAGCTACATTAGCAATATACAAGAATTTTGGTGTTGATTTAGGGTTTGTGGACGAACTAAGGAACTTTTTGAATTATGAAAGAACAGGTTCTTACTCAGAAAACTATCTTTATTACATATTTTTCTTAAAACAAATACAAGTTTATCCAGATCACGCAACTGATTTATACACTATTGCACAAGAGTGCATGCATGGCCGCACGCCAAACGATGAAGCACTCCACTGGCCAGTTTTCTTTGAAGATTTTGGAGATTTAAATCCTAACTAGAGATATTTTAAATTTTACTATGCATTTTGTAAAAGGATGCACTGTAAATTTCAATGCATGGAAGTCCAAACAATGCTGCACAATTTGTTTCCATAGAAAAAAATATATTTTTGTAAAGAATTTCTATATATCACAGATATATATGATTATATAGTATCTAACATCTTTTTCATCATATGAAATCTTATTTACAAGTAAATCTCGCATATAAATTAAAAATACGTGAGAATATAAGAAAATTTTAATAATGATGAATATATTATTCTAACTGATTTTGTACGTTTGTGTATTAAGCTGAATTTGTTTGAATTTAACTTTTGACATTTGATATGTAATTTAACTTTTGACATTTGACATGTAATTTGATAATTGACACGTAATATAATATTTGACATTTGACATGCAATTTGATAATTGACAAGTAATTTGACATTTCGTATTTGACACTTGACGTGTAATTTATCATTTGACATGTAAATGATATTTAACATTTGGTAATTTGACATATGATGCTTTTTAGTGCTCGAAAAGTGGTCTATTTTTAGCTAAGTTGTGTAATACCATGGACTTCTATTTCAGGGACTCAAAGAATAGGTTTGGCAATATCATTAAGACCTTGACTTGAAAGCACAAATCAAAGCTATGCCTTTGTTATAATGTGTGCGTTCTTTCCAAAAATTTACCAAAAAGTGACAATGTCCTATAAAACTTCTTTTGATTACTTTCGCAGGGCAGATACTGCTCTAGGGCTAAAAGTCAAGCGCACGACATGTTATAATAATTCTACCTCGTATTATAGCTATTTTGGAGGTGCTCCTCGAAATGCTGTCAACTTTGGTAATAATAATAATAACAATAATAATAATCCATCCACAGTTCAAAGTCGTATCTCCAAAATAGCTGAAGGCACAGATCGATGTGAATTGTTCAAAGATTTCACACATAATAATAAAGTCTATTTACTTCCGCCAATTGACATTCATTCCGATAAAATTCCTCAAATATTCGAACTTTACTTAGATATACAACATAAATTTGCTGAATACGACTCAAATGATGAAGAAACAACGAATTTTTTATTGCAATTCATTGAAAATAATCCTTTACTTGGCCTACGTGAATTTGAAATTAATGTCTTTATTCATCCGAAGCGTGTTAAGCACTACGTGCAGCTTTATTCTTTGCTTTCAAAGAATGTTAGATTGCTTGCTACGAATATCTTCCATACGACTCAACAATTCGAATATTACATGAACAAAAGCAAATGTGGTAGCTTCTTCGAGTCAAAACTCCTATCAACTTCTGATCCTGAATATTATCTTCAGAAAGTATTTAGAATAATCTATCCTGAGCTCCCTCTTTCAACAAAATTCAACGTACTACCACATGAATACATAGATGCAATCATTGATGACGATGATAACTTTTTCATTCAAGAATCAGCAAAAGTCGAATTTGATATCAATGCACGCTACATGTATGAGAAATGCTTTGTTACGCTTGTTGAATTGATGTGTTTCTATGGTGCAATCAAATGTTTTCGCTACATTTACCAAAATTATCCAGATCTCAACTTGCCATATCCAACATTTGCACTTGCAGGCGGAAACTTGGAGATTTTCCGTCTTCTCGAGCAGAAACAGGTTGATTTCAGCAAATGCAATAGCCTTCCTCTGCTGTTTCGCAATGATGATTTATTTGCATATTTAATGCAAAATGAAGACGAAAAATCATTGGAATTCACATTAACAGAAACATACTCAATCAATGCAATATTCGCTTTGGCTCAGAGAAACAATTTGATTAACGTTTCAGATCTTCTTGAGATTCTAGTTTCGGATGGAATAAATGAAATGAGCCGAGAAATCGCAAAGATCTCAGTCTGCACCATCAAATGCTTCCAAATCTGCCAAGACATAGAAACATTAAATAATCTCATTGATAATATGTCACCGCAATATTTGAAGACAATGTTTGAGTTTACTGTTGAATGCCGCGATGATTTCCATACATTAGTAATCATAGGACATCCAAAATTCGATCACATTCAAATCGATAAGAGATATCTTGAAATAATACAGACATCAATGCCTGAAGTTAACGAAGTATTCCTCAACAAGTCGACTACAGACTTCACACCAGAGCAATGCTACAAATTATTCATTGGCAACAAACCTTTATCGTATAGCGCAATTTTTAAGGCAATAAAGCATGCCATATCTATCAATAACTTCGACAGCCTCGATAAACTTTGTAAACAAGCTTCCAATTGGATATCAAATGAGCAAATTAAAGAAATAGCACTGCTCTCGCCTTATGTATGGAACTACTTAGCTCAAAGATACTTCAAGAACGCTTATTCTCGTGAAGATATGATATTTTTCGTTGCCAATAATGGAATATTAAACGAGACACTCAAAATTCCAATAGAAAAGTTCATAAACTTCAACACATTCAAAGATTCGATTGCATTTGAGTTCAATTTCGCTGAAACATTAAATTTCTTATATTTCTCTAAAGGATGCTCGCAGTGCATGGATGTTCTGACAGTAAGAGGCTTGATTCAACGATCAGTATGGAGAAGTTTATCAGCAACTATTGTTGAATTAACAAGTAATAAAGATTTTGAAGATTTCATTAATGAACATTACGAGTTGTTTGCTACAACACTATGCTTCAGCACAGATTTGGCGAGATATTTCTATGGAAAGAAGATTTCAAAAGCAGTTTTCGACAAAATTTTGCATATTTACATGTATTTAGTCAAATGTAACCAAGACCCAAGTAATGTTTTGAAGATTCTCACTGATCCAGTTAACAAGGAACACATCAACATCGAAAAGATGTGCGATGACGTAGATTTCATCAAATATCTTGATTTCACTAAAGAACAATACGAGTTTTTGCAGTCACGTAATTTCCCACCAAGTGCTCTTATTACGAACATAAAGAATGCTCAGTTTATTACCATCGAAGACATTGATAAGTTAAATGAGCAATCAATGACAAAACTTGCGGAAAACATCGAGCAAATTCCTCAACTGTTGCCTTATATAAATACAAACAAAAAACTTAACATATACATTCCATACATGACATGCTCAAAAGTAGCATGCAAAATCATCGAAACAAAATATTTAATCAAAGCATTGCCGAACAATTGGATGAGCAGTGCTTCTCTGACGAACGCTCTCGAAGAGCTCTCGAGCAGAAACATGGCACCTAAGCAGATGTTTAAGATCGCAGTTATGCTGCCGAACCGCGAAGCTGTCACAAACTACTTAAAAACAAACGCTGCTAAGTTCAATGAGAACATTCTGATTGTATATTCAGCTCTCAACTCCATCAATATTGTTCCGAAAACGTCAACAATTGACACATTTTTCTTCATCGAATTGATTTGCACTACAAAAGCAAAAATATTAAGGAAGACTGAAATATTCCAATACAGAATTGCTCCTCGCACCCTGTTAGCTGCCCTTCATATTGCCATTGCAAAAGGAGACTTCCATGCACTTAAACTGCTGCATGAAAAAGGAGCGTCGTTTGAAGCAATTTACGAAAATAAAATTGCTCTTCAATGCGCGAAAAATTGCAAGAACGACCGTGAAATATTTGATTATATTGCTGATAGGACTAATAGCTCTGATTACAGACTAAGACCTATTATTGTTAAATCGAATGATATGCAGAGATATTACAAGAAAGCGAAATTAAACCACGAATACGATCTCATCTACGATTTCAACAAATTATGTCTTTATCACAATTTCAACTCGCAAGCATTTAATGACGTAAAGAGTGTTTTCTCAAGGGAAGTTTCTCCAGTTCAAGCTTTAGTGAATATCTTGACAATGACGCCAAGATTCAATGAAATAGTCAACCAATTTTTGCCACCTGTCGAATTGAACACGAAGAGTAATGATGAAATCGAGAAAATCATTGACATAGAAATTGCTAATGCTACTAAATCATACAAGAACGTTTTCTCCGTTTTGTCAGGAAAAGACATGATTGTGAAAGATTCGACTAACTCATCGCTTTTGTATTTAGCAACGAGAATCGGCAAAATAGAAATTATTGAAAGTTTGTTGAATAATGGCGCCGATGTTAATTATTGCGAAGGTTTCTTCTTCATTCACAGCCCGGCTCTTCACGCAATCTCTAAAAACAGGGCAGATATACTCAATTTATTCATCAGCAAAGGCCTAAACATAAATTTAGTTTACTCCAGTGATGACTTCACTCTTCTAAATGCTGCAATTGAGTACAACTCGTTAGACTGCTTCAGGATATTGGTCAACCACGAAGGTTGCTCTCTGATCCACAAAGTCACTCTCAGTCCGATGAGTGCAGCTCTGATTCAATACGCGAAAGGCAACAAAGAATACGCAAGCATTTTGATGCCGAAGGTCAATTCTCAAATCGAGAGAGTTGAATCAGATGCATTTATCGAATTCGAGGACTACTTGAAGAAAGGACAAGGCGAGTATGTATATCACGGACCGCAAAGAAAAGCCAACTACGAAAAAATTGGAGAAGAGAACTCAATAATTAATTATACACTCTTAGATATTGTTCTCAAAACCGATTTCGTTCAAAAGAATTTGATGTTGCACATGACGAAGCCTTATTTGAATAGAAACTATTTCCCAGTAAAGGAAGAAAAAGAGGAAGCTGATTACACACCTTATGGTGCAAGACAAGAAGACTATAACCCAAGACAAGATGATCATAATCATGGCCCAAGATGGACATAATCACGGCCCAAGATGTTTATTTTTTTTCGAGAAAATAAATTTATTTGTTTTATCTTAGAACATCATAAATTAATGATCCATACAGACTGTTTCTTGGTGTATATTTATAAGAATGCAGATCATTAGAAATCACGTTCAAATTTGAAAAATTATTTCGTTACGATATAACGAAGGGAATCTATGATTAACATATATATCAAAGTTAAAATTATATTCTTGAGTTAAAATAGATGGTTTTTTACACACAAAAAATTTGCGTTTTAGCATCCTTAATCATTAGTTGGTAAACAATTATAAAATGGAATTTAATAAGTGTATTAAGTTCCTGATTTATTTATATAATATTAATATAACATAATGTGTTAATATGATTAAAGTTTGCAACAAAAACATGATAGAATAAATTAACAAAAATAACATAATTTTTTACAATAAATATTTCACACCCACATTGGAATCACAGACTTTTTGCTTGTGCTGTTGTAAAAAGCAGACTTCTTCTTTAAACTTGACACAGCTTTCTTAGATGAAGTTTTTCTCTTCGGTGTTGTATAGCTAGACATAGGGGAATCCTGCACGCTGATGCTCAGTGGAATTGCACCACCAAGCTTAAACATCCTTCTTGCCGCTAACGTAACAATCAAAACAGATCTTAGTGTTGGCTTTGTCATTGACTTCGTGTTCAAAATTCTCTTGTCGAACTTCACCATCAAATTCTTCTCTGTTCTTAACATGTCTGTCCTAAAGAATATTGATCTGTGCGATACACTTGCTAATAATGCTTCTTCCAGAACCAACCTCATCTCTTCATTAGACATGTTTATTGAGTTCATGTCGTTTATCACGGAATAAATTCTCCTCGACCAGTTTTCCCAAGCTTTGAGCTGATTCAACTGGTTTTCTGTCTTCCTGATTTCTTTTCTGAATTTCTCCATGTCCTCCTGGTTCTGTTTATACTTCTTTTCTGACTCTTCATGCTGTGTTTTGATTCCTTCGAAGCTGTTTTTGAGCTCAGAGCAAATTTCGTCTAATTTGATTTCATTCGAAGAAATTCCGAGAACTTTCTTTGTTTTCTCGTATTCTTCGAGCAGCTCTCCATATTGGAGCTCTTTTGTGCTCAATCTAGCAAATTCTTTCTGAACTAATTCAGGGATTTCGCTAAGATTGTTGATAACAAATCTTCCACCGAATATTTCTTGAACTGCGTTCTTTGTTTCGTCAATTGTCTGCTTGAGTTGCGATATAATGTTTGCATTCTCCATTTGCGCTGCTGTTACTTGTGCTGTGATCCTCGATTGAATGTTTTGCTGGTCAACAACTGATTTTCCTTCATACATTTTCACTTTCATTTCCAATGTTTTGTTTTCGACTCTTAATTTGGAAATCTCCGATGTCAGCTGCTGATTCTTGGACTGCAGGTTCATTATATTAGACTGCTGCCCTTCAAGGTCTTTGAGGGCACTTTCATATTGGTTCTGTATCGAATTTATTGTCACTTGATAATTTTCTTTCATGACATTTTGCTGCTTTTCCATTGTTTCAGTCACATTCTTCGACGACTCTGTTGTCTGGTCCAATTTCTTCTTTAGAGCGTAGCGCTGCTTCTTGAGTGTCTCTATTGACTTCTTGTCTTCCTCGATTTGCAATGATAAAAGATTTACTTTTTCTTCAAATTGTTTCCTTTCATCATCAAGTTGCAATATTTTGTCTTCTAGTTCATTCCTTTCTTTGTCTGATCTGTCTTTAAGTTCCTGGAGTTCCGCATTCTTGTCTTCAAGGGATTTCGTGAGTGAATGTATTTCATCTGTGAATTTTTCGCATTGTTCTTTGATCTGGGACAATTCTTCTTGCGCTTTCTGCAGTTCACTTTTCGTCTGTTTTGACAAAGTCGTTGATTCTTTGTTTGATTTATCGTTTTGCTTCTGAGACTTCTTGAGGTAAGAAACAAGTGTATCTCTCTCTTTGATGACATTATCGAGTTCCTTCTTGATTTTCTCAGCCATTTCTACAGCGGCGCTGTTTTCTTCTGATGAATTTTTAATGGCGTTCATTGCGCGTTTTATTAAGGTGATTGTTGGTGTAACATCGTCAACATCGACGAACTTGGACAAGAATGACCTAATCTTCATGTATTTCCTCTCTAAATCGTCGCATCTCTGTTTAACAGGAATCAAATCTCTTTCGTGAGTTTCTTGGATAACTTTCTTTAGTGAAGTATTTTCCTGGCCAATTCTAGCAATTCTTATATGTAGATCAGATACATGGCTCTTGAGTAGCGTGTTCATGAATAGCTGACCTCTGAACAAATCAAACAACAAACGAGAATTTTCATCATTTTTGTCTTCGATTGTGTTCAAAACTTTTGCTAAAGTTATATCATAGTCGTCGTTGTTTAAAAGGTCGAAAACTTTGATTATATCAGTTGAGTCGCTTGTATTGAGGATTTCGGAGACTTTGTCGCGAGATAATTGAGAAACAGTTTCATCAACGAATTTACGCAAATTTGAGCATTTCCTCATTAAAACTGTCTTGTCATCATCAGAAAGCATCAAAGAAGTGCCTGTTTTCTCCTTGAATAACAAGGCATTTTGAAGATCAGTGCTATGCGACAGTTTTTGGAGAAAATCTAGCTGATTTTCGAAGATAGAAAGGATTTCTGCACATTTTCGCTGATAAAATCCTGACTTTTTCGCGATATTATTATTTTGATTTTCTATTTGTTCGAATTTCTGGTTGCTTTGCTTGTAATTCTCAACAAGCATCTTTGTAATGCGCAAAATTCTCTCTTTTGGATCAATTGAAGAATCATCTTTAATTGATTTATAAGGATCAGCATCATTCTTCAAGACACTGTCAATTATGTTTATTATTAGGACCAGCAATTGATAATGTTCCTCTGTTGGGTCTGCTTTCTGTCTAATAATTCTTGGAGATTCTTTTTTAACTGGTTCTTTCATTTTCTCTTTGAGTGATGCCTCTAATTTCTGGTAAATACTGGTTTGTCTGTTGCAAATGTTTATCAAATCTGTTCTTTGTTTGCCTAAATTCTGTAAATCGTTAATTTGACCTTCCATGATTTCCTGCATTGACTGTAATGATGATTTAAGTGTGATTAGTTCTGTTTGAAGTGCATTGTTCGTTTCTTTCATAGAATTGTTTTGATTTGTGAGATTTGTGCATTGATGCTCTGCATTTGCAGATTTGCTCTGTAAATCAGCTATTTGAAATCTAAGCTGATCACTTTCGGTTGTTAATTTAAGATTTGTGCTCTGCAGAGTCTGTATTTGCTTATTTAAGTTTTCTAGCGCTACAGAAGATTTATTTTTCTTATTCAATAAATTGGATACAATGCCTGTAATCTCGCTGATATTTTTCGCTGAAACATTAAACTTTTTATTGAATTCCTGAAGAAATGATTGAATATCTTGTGAATAATCGTCGCTTAGCGATGTATTGAATAATGCTGAATTTGGCGAGTCTGAGTATTTGTTTGAGCGTGGTGTATCGATGTAGGATGGAGATAACGATGAATTTGGTGTCGAAAATGTGCAATCGGCAAGTAATGAGTTGATGCTTTGCGATGAAGGAGTTGAAGGTGTCGGAGAGTCTGCGAGTTCTGATATGTTTTTAACGAAATGTGTTGTGCTTGCAGAACTTTCAGACATTTTTAGTAAAATTTCTAAACGTGCACAAAATTATTTTGCCTCAAAAACATGTCCATTAAATGGAATTTTTATAATAAAATCTATTAATTGCATTAAAATTTTTCAAGAACGATTTTTTTAAAATTTGGAAAATTAATCTTGATGAAATTTCAAAATCATGCATCGTATCAGCTTTTCCATAACATAAAATATATAAATTTTGATTCCTTAGGACTCTAATAATTGATATTATTTTTCAAAAATAAATCTTGATTATAATAAATAATTATGTATAGCATTCGCTGGTTTGTAACATAAAATAAATATATTTTGGTTCCTTAGTACTCTAATAATCGATATTCCAAAATAAAAATATCATTACTAGAACTTGATATGTATATATAATATTATTTTCCTGTTATATAAACGAAATAATATAAATACAAACCTGAATTATTAATTTTTTTTCATGCTCATAATTCTTGCTATAAAGCATAAAAAATTTTGAAGAATTAAGTATTTTTCGAGTAGTTATAATAAATTGTTTGATGATTGGCCGCGGATTTTGAGATATAAAATTAGATGAAAAATAGTGCAATTTATTATAACAGAAGAAAGATTGAGTTCATTAATATATCCAAAACATACGCAATTACATGAAAGATAAATAAATAAAATCAAGCAATATTGCAAACTTTTGAAACTGGATGGAATTTCTTAGGATTGACGTTGCCTTCAGCCATTCCTACTGTTATACGGCCCTGATCATCTGTAGCTAAGCTGTAAAAATCTGGTTCAATCGCATATTTGCCTTCTTCGATCTTGAGAGGAATTGCTGAGATTCTCATGACAGACATCGTGTCAAGAGTCTCCCAGTCGTAGATTGATGGCTTCGCGATGCCCACCTCTGCGAATGATTTTTCGATTTCGTCGATCCATCCATCGTAATCTGGTTTACTGAAGAGACCAAGGTCTTCAATCTTAGTAAGAAGGTTTTGTAACCTCGGCGGAATTATTTTGAAAGCCTCTGTATTTCTAATTCCTCTTTTTCCTTTCATAATCGATACTTTTTCTTTCTCATGGCTCCATGGAAGGCTGCCGTATGCGAGCTCGACAATTGTGTAGAACCAGGAGTACATATCATCTCTGACCGTGAGATCGAATCCAATGTGTGCATTTGGTGACGCGTACTTCTTCGTACCTTTGAATCCAGAAAACTGACGAACTTTTATTGGCTGACCTGTTTTAGGATCTATGTAATTTTTAGAAAGACCGAAGTCGATCAAAACGAGGAAATTTGGTGATCCAGGGCGAATGAGGAAGTTCGAAGGCTTGACGTCGTTGTGAATAAAACCTCTTGTATGAAATTCTTTGAGAATACGCAACATTTCTTGCGCAATACACAAAACTGTTGGTAGAGATAATTTTCCACCAGGGAAACATCTCCTAAGAGCCGAGAGAGAAGGACCTAAAAGCTCTTGAACGAGATATCTGTTTCTTGCATCTTCTCCGTACTCGATCATGTGTGGAAAGTGTGGTGAGCCCTGCAGACCGCACATGAAGGAATATTCTTGATGAAGACTTTGCTTTCTCGCCTCAGAGATTTCCAACTTCATTGCGAAAGCCTGATCTGACTCGGAATCGCACACGAGATATATATCACCGAATCCGCCTTGTCCTATACACTTGATAATCGTGTATTTGCCCACGACTTTGCCGAAACTAAGAATGGGTCGTGAATGAGTTTTCTCCATTGAAGACTTTTTTATCGTTGTAATTTTTTTATTACGACTTTTCTTTGTTTATTAATATCTATATAACCTATTAGATCATTTTACATCAAAAAATCTAAGAAATAAGCAAGATTTTTTGTCACCAGGGAATTTTCAGCGATTTCAGCCTGTGTCGAAGTATATCTATATAATACACCTCTTTTCCTATATATTTTTATTGAAAATAGTCGAAATTGTTTAGAAAATTAAAAAATATTTTATATGGTCATCAAATTGCTTTTTTTATTTGTTTTTTCCATAGACATAATCGATATATTTTATTTTTCATGTAATTTTTGATCAAATCTTTGTTTATTGATTTGAAAAAATTATTCAACCGAAAAGTCCATTTTCTAATAAAAATAGCCTTTTTATAGTGTACCTATATTGATTTCAAATGATTTTAATCTTATCAATCAAAATAATTTTTCTTCTACATAATTATTGAATTTATTTACTTAGATATTCTAGTATTTACATCCTTATAAACATTTATATATATATCACATTGATGCTTGAAGTTTGATGATTATCTCGTGGAAAATAATATATATTTTGAAAAAAAAAAATGCTTTGTATATATGATAGAATTGTTGTGAGTAGAATACACGATTATGGTAATTTAAAGATAATATTCTATTTTATTGTTGGTTGAGAAATACATTAAATTGGATCATATTAGCTTTGGAAATTCTTCCTGTATCGATAGAGCTGCCGTATTTGGAAATGAAGGCAGAAAGTGTATCATAAACGTATCTTCTGACAAAGTTTGTCAAAACTTGCGAATTTTCGTAAATTGGCTGATCATTATAGCGTTTCACGACGCCATTAAATGGAGGAAGTGCGAAAACCATGCAATTCGTGTCATTTATCGATCTAAACACAGTCAAAAGCTGATTTACGAAAACTTCGCTTTGTGCTTGAAGAAGACCATATTTGTCTTCCCTTGGAGCCAGTTCGATCAGTGCATCCAAAGCCCTGACTGCTTCTATGACAAAGAACGAATTATAAATTGTCCTTGACTCGTTGTATTTTTTAGTTGTTCTTGACTGATATCTTCTGTATCTTGCTTTAATTTGCTGATAGATTTTAGTTGAAGCAATCCTGTTAACTAATCTGTTGCCCTTTTCTGATACTGTAAGCGTTGCGTTGTTGATCTGTGAAATATTAAGTCTGCCGTCGTCTGTTGGGTCGTAAAAATCGAAGAATCTGTTTGCGTATTCGCTTAAATCATCTTTGATTGTTAGTATTAGTTTCTGGAATAAGTTATCTTTTGTATCAAATAAAATTTCACGGCGTTGGCTGCAATCGTCGAGAGCTGCGAGCAGAAAATCTGTGTATGCCCAATACTTGACAAGTCCTGTTGACTTAAGTCCGTCAATTAAGCGTTTTGAGCTTGTTGAAGTAAAACTTACTGGTTCACCAGCAATTATTTCGATAATGCGAAGAATTATGTCGGAAACTAGATATAAAGCGATAGAAATGACCAATGTATTGAATGAAAATGAAAAAACTCCAACAATCGTAAGAACAATTATTGGAATTACTGGAAATGTATATGTTTCCTTCAAAATTTCGAGTCTATCCTTTCGACTAGTTCTAGCTATGACGAATTGCTGAATATAAACTGAAAATGTAATCGTATTTACCAAAAAATATGATAAAATAAAACCGAGGAAAAATGCTGCACGAATTTTGCATATTGGCATTAAAACGATCGAATTCCAAAGCCAATGCGTAAAGAACCATGCGCATCGCTGAAGAAACTCTTTCATTGTTAAAATTGAGTGAATTTTGGGAACAATTGTCAAGCATCTGTAATATAGAATGTTTTCCAATGGTATAAATATCATTGCAATGATCGGAAAATAAAATTTTGTCTTGATATTAAAAATAAAATTGGTAAATCTGTAAAATATTAAGAAAATAATGAATACAATCAAACTCCAACTGAAAGAGGCCGCATATTTCCACTTCCAGACTGATGAAATGAACTGTGAAGAATCCATCAGTGTCGAAGTTCTAAAAACGGTTTTGACACTGAGACACCGAATCTATTTTTTGCGTTTTTATTTTGTTTTTGGTTATGTTATCTTATAAAACTCACTTTTTGCGTTTAGATTTTTAATAAAAACAATTTTTTTATTCGATCAGAAAATATTTTATCATTTTATTTCTTGTTATAACATAAAACTCACTTTTTGCATTAAAACTTTCATCAAAAAACAATTTTTAAAAATCATTAAAATTTTTTTATTATTTTACATCTTTCTATAAAATAAAACTCACTTTTTGCATTTAGACTTTCGTCAAAAACAATTTTTTAAATTCAATTGAAAATTTTCTGCAATTTAAGCACATGTCACAATGATCACTGCATTATTCTTTATCCATTATAATTATATCTAATTGCCAAAATGCAAGAGAATAGATAATATTTTGATCAAAAAATATATACGATAATAAAACAAAATATTTAACAAACAGATATAAATTCATATGTATGTTAATTTCATGGTGAAATTCAAGGTTGATCTCAGATAAATTTTCGAGATATAAATTCGAGAATACAAATACATATTGATTTCTTAAAGTTAATATGTAATAACGATGTGCAAATCGAATTATAAATACATATTAATGCATTTCACTATACACGATATTATATTTTCGATTTGCTTTTGTGATGAATCTTTCGAGTTTCTGGAATTCTCTTTCGAGAAAATCGTCGTTTTGTTGCACATTTTGTTGTTTCATAAGTTGTGTGATTCTTATTCTTTCTTCTGAGACTAATTTTGTTAGCTTATTGCAGGACTTTAAGATTGAAACAATGCGATGATTTGATTGTAATCTTTTCTCTTCAGAAACTTGTAATAACTGAATTAATTCGCTAATTGATTTTGTAATATATTTCTCGCGACTTTCGTTTTGAACTTCGGTTGTTTTCACATATTTTTGCTTAAACACTTTGATAGATTCGTAGATTTCTGTAATAAATAAATCGCTATTTTTCATTCTAGCTATTTCCGCTTCCAATTTCTCTATTCTAGAATCTTTCGTTTCGATTATTTGTTTAAGTCTGATGATTTCTTCGTCATTTTCTTTCTTTATATTTATGTCAGATGAAACTGACGAAGAAAATGATGTTAAGTGCATTTCAGTGAGTCTTTGTAGAAGTTCTTCGTATTGCACTTTCAATGCTTGAAATGATCTTGATGATGCTTCAAGTGCAGCAGATTTTTGATTTAATTCTTGCTGCAAAAGCTCATTTATTTTAACGTAGTTTTCATTTTCCGCCTTAACAACTTTCATCTTCTCTTTAAGTCGCATATATTTGTACAAATTTTCGTTATTTTTAAATGTTTCCATTATTATTGACACTTTTATTATTGTCACATTTCATTAGCACTTTTAATTGTCACTTTTATTATTGTCACATTTTAGAGTCACTTTTCTTGATGGAATTAGTAGCTGCTGTCAATTCATTTGAACAATCACTAAGAAATGGATACAGACCTGATCTCTCAGATATAGCTCTTTATTTTAACGCGTCTTCTCATGATGTTATTGTTGAACATCCGCATTTTATATACGACATTCCGCAATTAATGGAAGAATTTTCAAAATATTGCGAGTGTAAGCCAGTGTTTAGAAATGTAGTTCTCCCAACAATTGCAATTCCGATTGGTAATGCTTTCATCCTCAAAATTGTTTTTTCGGCAGAAAATGATGTAATTTACATCCTTGCACATTCAAATTCCGAAATGGAAAGATCAGAATTACTCCAAAGTGATACACAGTTCGGAAAAGCTTTATCTGTATATTTAGGTAAAGTTTACGATTACTTCCAAGAGTTATACGATGACAAAGGCATAATAATGTTCATCAAATGGGTCCACTCATACTCAGATATTCACACAAGAACTTGCAAAGTTTGTGGTGAATTACTGAAAATAGATACTTTCGGAGCATTAGTTCCACCAATTATAAGAGATCCAAAGAATTGTGAAGCTTATCACTACTGTTGCGCTCCTAAATTCGAAGGACTTGAAAATATTGGTTTTGCAAATAATAAGAGAGCTGATTAGAAGCTCAATATAAATCTGTTGTTTTTGTTGTCTACATTATTTTAATTTACTATTAAATATAATATCAAAATGAAAAATTACGAAATTATCTATAGGAAATGCTATCAATAGAATGCTAATCTTAAATATATATCAAATTCCATAATAAAATGACTGAGAAAATGAAATAAATTGAAAATAAAAAAAAAATTGAGAAAATGTGAAAATATAATTGCATTGATATGGCTAATGTATATTTATAAGAAAATAGTTCATTCATTTTGATTTACCAGTTGAAATTCACATTCATACTCTGTTTGTTATAAATCATCCTAAATAACATCTTGAAGATTGTTGTTTTGAGTTGCATCTTGAAGATTGTTGCCTCTTTCTGTGTCATGAATACTGCTACTTGAATCTTGGGGAGCATTAACTCCAATATATGATTACATTAACAAATGTAAATGTAAAAGCGTAAATTCATTTGTTGTAATGAAGCAGAAACATATGAATTTCCATATAAATAATTCTTCATTCGTTGTTAATAATAATCCCCAGAAGAGCAGAAAAGAGAAAAATGCAAATTGGTGCGTGAATCTTGAATCTTAAGCAATACAAAATTCGACATATAATAAACGGAATTAAGGGACAACCAATTGCTAATATGAGAAACATCAATTTTCGGCTCATTAGCAAGATCTATGACTTTTTGCACTCCAGAAAGTTTTCCATATGCAGCAAAGTAGTAGCCAACTGATATTGTTCCAATAGATAAGATTAATGTGTTGAGGCTGGGATTTCCACAGTAATTCATCGAAAATTGAATAAATTTTGAATTCAATGCATAAATATTTCATTACAGAAACATCTGCTGACATTGATGTAATGATTTGTTCGTTCTATTAATGAAAAAGCCCTAATTTATAGAAAAAACTCCGAGGATAAGTCGACTCAGTAAGCCATGCAAATTAATCATTTACTTGATGTGCTTTATTATACAGACAGAAAATGCTTTGCATCTGATAAATTATTACGAAATTTGATTGATGATAACAATGTGGGATTGCGTGCAAATGCTTACATATGCACTTTAAAAGTGTTTCCAAACTTGCAAATATCATAGCATAAAATAAAATTCATATAATCAAATTTTTATATAATTAAAAAAATCATATTTTAGACAAAAAAGGTCTTTGAGTATGAATAAAATTACTCTGCGAAGTTGTCGGCAACGAATTTCTCGATCTTGACAATATCTTCAATTGTTGTGTAAGCGCCAAGAGATATTCTTACAGCACCGAGTGGAACTCCATCTACTATATCTATAGCATCGTGGCATGATGTCTTCTTGCTGTAATATTGCTGAACTTGATCATCGTGGAGTCCAGCAGCAGCAATGCATGCGCCTGGGTTGCAGAAGCATCCAACTCTGATGTTGATGTTCTCCTTTGAGGCTTTGCGCATAACAACGTTGTATCCGATGAAGCTTCCAGTGGAATTGAGGAAGTTGACGGCCAAAATAGAGCCCTGGTTATTCGGATTGTTCTTTACATGATTACCATAGATCTTAACAACCGGTCTACCAGTTGATTTATGTCTGAGTCTTGATAATCTAGTGTAAAGTTCGCGTGTGAGGGCCCATGTGTGGTCGTGGATGTTGTCTATACCAAGCTCGTTGAGTTTCTTGAAGCCTTCACGTAAAGCGATGATGGAAAGGAAAGGAATTGTACCATCTTCGAACTTAGCGCATCCACGTGGCTGGAAAAGAGCATAATCCGTTCCACATGTAGCAATAACGACTGTTCCACCAGAGAAATCGCGCTTTTCGAGGTACTTAAGTGCATCATTGCGAACAATGAGCGCGCCGAGGTTAGGATAGCCGAAAATCTTGTAGAAGCTCATGACGACGAAATCTGCTGGAGTCTTCTTCAAGTTCAAACGGTTCGTTGGGAGGTAAGCAGCAGCATCCAAGAGAACAAACCATCTTCCCTTCCTGAATTTGTGGCCAAAGTCTGTTGTGCGGAACTTCTGGATCCACGACAAGTCATATTTCTTACCAGCGAAGTTTTCTTCTGCTGGATAAGCGAATAAATTATATGGACCTTCAGTTGAAGATGAAAGTGGCTTTCCTGAGCCCTCTAGGTCGCTTGGATCGACTGTCTGGAAGCTTGCTGAGAAGTGCTTCGCCCATCTGCGAACGCCTAAGACACTGTTGTGATTATCGCGAGTATAGAGATAAAGTGACTCATTCGACCATGGGAATGATTCACCGAGGAGCTTCAATGACGATGTCGCGGACGCAGTGAAAATAACGCTGTATTCGCTTGCTGATGCTCCAACGAACTTGAGAATTTCATCGCGGACTTCTTCTACGATGTCTGTTGTGAATGAAGATGCTGGAGAATCCGAGTGCGGGTTCGCAAATAGATTTGTTTTGTATGTATTCATGATTGTGTCGATTTGTGATGTACGATAGAGGCCAGAACCAGTGTAATCGAGGTATGTAGATCCATTGAGGTGCACCATGTCTTGGCGGCGAATATCTGTCAACTTTCCATTATATCCGTACTTATCCTTTAGCGATGTAACCCACTCGATTTCCTTGGGCGACTGGCTCATCGTAAAGTAGCTGAGAGCGGCTTCAAAAGTCAGAGACGCAATCAGCAAAAGCCAAATGTATTTCATAATAAATGAAGAGAAAAAAAAATTAAAAATTCAATAGTTTATTTGGCCGAACAGTTGAGCAAAGGAATAAATTTTCCTTGAAACTGACTATTTTAACTCATTACAGATTTTCTTCCATTACATATGCATTTATAGACACTTCTTGGTGCTTATATCATCGAATTGATAAATTTGGGGTTTTCTCGAAATATCGCGAATATTAAAAAAATTATTGTATTCACTTATTGTCAAATTGTGCAATGAGTCAATTTATCACCTATATCCGTTGTGATTTGTATATGATGCGGATATTTTTGTCAAAATGAGATTTCATTTGCGAAATGCATGAGTTTTTCTTCAATGACTCGTGCATCAACAGTTGACACACATCATTATATGCCGCATCGAAACGAGACTTTTTCGAGATCGAAAATTTGATGCGCCCCTTAATCTAACATTTGACATTTGTAAATTTACAATGACATTCTGATCTGTCATTTTTCGAAAATCTGACAATCTGACATTGTAAATTTTCCCTATTGACAGATAATACATGCAATGAAGTAAGAATTTCTTAAAAAGAAATGATTTGTTATAACAGATCCTAATGTATTGTTTCGACGCAGTTCCAAGAGAATTCACTTAGTCATTTATTCTCTGCATCCCATTTTTTCTTCATATCAAAAAGAGATGTTCTTCCTTTCTTGTTATATATAAAGAAAATTAAAATAACATTTACAAGATAATTCAAAGAGAATCAGCGGCTATTGTTGCAATATCTTTCATTCTGGCTTCCATAGCTAGTTCATTGGCCTTTGCTGTCGCTGCCTTTTTACACCATTTGTCAGCTTCTTCAGGATTCTTATCTTTGAGCAGCGAAGCCATGTTGAACATTGCAGGCACATATCCAGCATCAGCTGAGTGTCTCATCATGTCAACAGCTTGATCGTAAAACTGTTCTCCTCTTTTCAGCAAAATATTTCCGATGTTGAAGAAAGTGATTGGATCTTTGAGGTTCGCCCACAGCTTCATTGCAGAGTCCTTAGAGTCAATATGTACGCCAATGTTGTTCAGAGCCTGCTCGCTTCCTATTTTAGCTGCGAGAACCCAATTTCCTGCCATCAACTTGAAATCTTGCTTGCAGCCCCAAGCGTGCTCGTAATAGAGGCCGAGACTGACTAAAGCTCGAGTATCTCCTCTGTGAGCAGCCATTTCTATGTAGTTAAAAGCAACCTGTGTGTTTGATCTAACAAAAGTGTCGGCGAGAATTAAATAAGCATCGTGAAAACCGAGATTTGCAGACTTAACGAGATAATGTATTCCATCTTTGATGCGGCCATCTTGTATGTATATAAGGCCTGCATTCTTCATGGCAACAGAAAAGTTGCATTCTGCTGACTGTGTTAAGTATTCGAGAGCTTTTTCGTGGCTTTCTTCAATGACAAATTTTGCCATGTCGTTGAGCGAAATCGGGTCGTTGGATGACGCGAATATCTCCTTTGCCTTGTTTTCGTCCTTTTCAACACCAATACCGTTCAAATAACATGATCCTGCGATTGGTTTGACATCGCGAATTATCTTGAATAGATCTGAAGGCGAAAATTCAATTGATTCAGGATATGTCTTTGTTGATGTTGAAAACATTGAGAAAGATGGTCGTTGTTCAGCAGCCAGATTCAGGCAAGCGTCGATTTGTGGATCTTCTTGAGTAAGTGGGCTTTTGAGGTCCCAAATTCTCTCCAATATGTGTCTTCTTTGCTCTTTAAGGAGAACCTCCGCTCGAAGAAGGCCGTATAAGAATATATCATGGTAGCAAAGTTTATTATCATGTAATGGTAAGATATCATCTTGTGGATCGATTGTATCATGTGGGTATGGTGCAATAAAGCCTAAACGGTAGTTACTTTGTCGATCTTTGAATATAAATTGCATCTTTAATGCTAAATGGTAAACATCATACTTATGAAGAATGAGAAGTGCATCAGACACCTGAGTGAGTAGTTTTTCTTGTTCCGGAACGTCTAAATTATTGTAATTGACAGGTATAAAATCATCGTCATCGTAAAAAACATAAAGATCTAGGTTATCTATACAAAATCCCGCAACATCCATAAGGTTGTCTATCTTTATTTTTTCAAGTTTCATCAAAGACGAAATAAATCTGATAATTTCAGATGAATAATGTTGCAATAATGAAAATTTCTGTATGAAATACTGCCTCTTCGACTCCTTATGTGTCCCCCTCTTAACCCAATAATGCTCGAAGAGAGACTGCCCAGTGATCTCGAAATTATTCACACACAACATAATTTTTTTTTTTTGTTAAAACAAAAGTGAAGAAAAAATTTGTTTGAAAAGGAATAAAAATTAAATGTAAAAAGAGAAATGATTAAATGTAAATAAACAACGTTATTCAATAATTTGAATGGAGTTGTAAATAAATTTTTCTATCGACGTAAAACTATGTAATTAATGACATATAGTGTAATGAATTGAATTTTTTTCAATGCCAAATGTAATATTTTCAATGTCTACAGAAAATGATTCAGCATCCTAGGAACTGCAAAATGGAATGCTTGCATATATCGCTGCATATTTAGAATTTACGGTTGATCTAGCGGATCATCAAAATCATGATCATTGTATCATCAATAAAATCAGTCTATCAACATTTTTCAAATTTCGATGAAATTGACTTCACAGACTTTTTCATATGAATTTATGTATATTCTTCGTGATCGATTGTGATATTATTTATAAAAAAAATCAAAAAATCAAAAATGACATAATGCAATATATGCAATTATCTAAACTAAGCCATTAAATGATGAAAAACTATGTCTAATCAAAAATTTGAGCGGATATTCAAAAAAAAAGAATAAACGATAATTATGCATTCAAAAATATTTCTTTATAAGAATGGAAAATGAAATTTATATATCATATTCTAACTCTATTTTTTTCGGATTAAAAATTGAAAGATTAGCGGTAAATTTTGAATGTATCAAATTCTGATTAAACCATTTCGACTTATTCTTGGAATATAAAGTTGTGTATGCATATATAGCTTATTTACAAAGTTTGAAGTAAAAATACAAAAAAGATCTTTCTAAGAGATCCAGCAACTCATCATCCATTACACTAGTTCCTTTTACAACTATATAGTTTATTGTCAAAGCGTGGAGCAAATCGGTCGTGAAGTTAAATGAAGTTTTCGATTCTATAATATTTTTAAATAATAACGTAAAAATGAATATACAAACAACTTTATATACGCAATATATAATAATTATATAACTTTTTGGAGCGAAATTTTATCTTCTACCGAAATCTTTTGTTGCACGGATAAAAGATTGAAGATTGTAGCGGCCTTAGCCCTAGTGTTGCTATCGAAATATCTAGTTAATGGAATGCCGCTCAAAAACTGCATAATCATTACAGGGACTTTCCAATGAACTGCTTCATCTCCAATAATTGGTTTAATGGTGATTGCTTCGACCCATACAGAGAATGTGTTGTGAATCGCGTTGCAGAAGCTTGGTGTTAAAAATTCAACTTTATTTTCATGTGAAATGAACTTTCGAGCAAAATTCTTGTATGATTTGTAGAAATTATGATCAAACTTACATGTGTGATAATCAAAATCTTCTAATAATCCAAATTCATGTAATTCATAAGATAATCTAGAAATTATGAGTGTTTCTGCAGATTCTATTGTATCGCATTGAATTCCATATAACTTTGATATTGTTTTAAGATGCTCTTCAATTGGTTCTGAAGGACTTAAATTATCAATATAATGAAGGATAAATCTGGTGATTATATTATGATAATCATTTGCATCTTTAAATGGAATTATATCTGTTTCTGATAGTTTTATATATAACTTAGCATCACCAATTTGAACATCAGTAAAATCACTGAAATTGAGTTGTGAAATCAATGCCATGTGTTCTCCTACGTCTTCAATATTGTATTTCTCTACGTAAATTTTATTATTTTCGTCTTCTGTTTCAATTGCAATAACTGGCAGCATTTTATCTTTAAATATCAAAGGTGGAAGAATATTTAGTCTATATTTTTCTAATTCAATACTATTTTCTGTTTGTGACAAAACGGGAATCAGTATTTTAATTGGTTTCTTTAATTCCGATATATTAAGCGCTTTTAAGCGATGAACTACTGAAAGTAATGAAGTAAAATGGGCTCCAAATGCTGTTTTCATTAACCTGCTGTTCACAAACAGCTGAATAAGTTTCATTTGAGAAATAATGTTAGGAATCTTTGCTTGAATCACACAGTAAAGTAGTGGATCTGTTATATCATCCACTCCTACAGTTTTATGTTTCGAAAGATTTTTCAATATGTTTTCTATGGATAGGAAAATTGAAATTAATTTTGATGTTGGATTTTTGACTTCTGACATGTGTTTTAGTAATTTTATGGGTTCATCGAAGAATTTTATGGAATAATGAACTGTTTGTGGCTTAATTCCGAGTAAAAATGGCGAAATGTTTTCAAATTCTTTGTATTTATGTTCTATTATAGCATCTTCTGAAGCATCTTTGATTCTTTCGAGTATTTTTTCACCGCATTGTGCATAAAAATACTTTTCAAATGATAATTCGATATGTTCTGGAGTTATTGAATGGAAAGATTGGTTAATTATCTCAAGAAGCTGTACTTCATGTATATCTTTATGGTATTTGAAATCGTGCAATGATGTGAAATTTAAAGCAGGGACGAAATCAGGAACATTTTCTGGATCTTGAAAGAAAGTCGAGAATTTTGATCTGATTGATTCCAAAAACTGTGGTATTTCGTGCTCAATATCTGTTTTTGTGTCTAATTTGTCTCTAAACTCACGAATTAGTTTTCCAAAAGATGAATCTGATAATTCTAGATAGTTAATGATGACTGAATGTTGTATATTATCTGAGAAAATGTATCTATTTTGCAGTCTTAATGATACATTTGCCGTATTTTCATCATTTGGTGGAATTGAATTTTCAGGTTTCTGTCTAAGCGATGCAATTGTTTCGTATTTCTCCCATTTATCTATTTTGTGTTGTATTCTTGCGATTTGAGGATCTTGATTCAATTCTTCGAGATAATTTTGCAAGTCATCTAAATCATTAATGTCATAGGTCCGAAATAATGTAATTAGCTTGGTTATTCGCAGACTTAAAAGCTGATTTCGGAATATTGCAGCTTTTTCGCCGGCTTTTGTTTGATTCAATTTTAAAATTTGTCGAATATCGAGTTCTCCTTTAGAAATACGCATTGCCTCGATACCATATTGTTCGATTTTCTTGTTCTCAATAGCAAATAATTGCGTTGAGAAAACATTAGCAATTCTTATCAATGTATTTTTATCGAGCATCAAAAATTTGATGAATTTTGAATCACTTACTTCCATAAGGCCTATATCATTATGATTTAGGGTAAAACAATGATTGCCAAAATTTTTACATTACTGCAAAAATATAAAAAGATTTATTAAAGATCACGTTTTTATAGTGAATATTATTAATTTTTAACTTTGACAAATAATTAATATGTTTTAAAATTAATCATTACATCATATACTTAGCTAATTTCGAATGTCATTATTGATTGGATACTGATTAGAAAAGATGAAGAATTTGAATATGAAATATCAGAAATCACACTTATTAACAGACAGATAGATAAAATAGACCAGCTCAAATTAAAAAATATTTAAAAAATCATTGAAAAACTTTAAAATATAGTTGATAAATGACTTTTAGAGCTTTTTTGTTATTGTAACTAGGAATATTAGTAAAAACACTATCTAATGTTTTATTATTCAGAGTTGATTGAATAATTATTTATAAAAAAATAAAATATAATTGATGTTGTTGATAATTTGGCTCTGAGCCAGAGACAATGATGACATCACACCAACACCGAAGGTGCAGGTGCATTATCGCCGGAGGAAATTGAATATTAATAGTAAAATACTTTGTATTCTGATGTAGTGCTTATGATTGAACAACTATTATCTTACATTTGAAAATTAGATATAGAAAACTAGTATAGTACATGATTTGAAAATTAGATTAATTAAAATTAAAAATATTTCGATTATCTTAAACATATTGAATAGTGAAGAGATAAAAGGCGTGATATTTCAAGTTTCTTTGACATATTTGGACTTTGGATTAATTTGCCGAAATATTTAATAATATTCAACATTTGATAACTGTCGTAGCTGCTTATTATTTGCTTGCACGTCTTTGAACGAGCTTGTTATCCTTTCTTGAATTGCTGATGCATAAGCTGGTGCTCGCTGGCAAAATTCTAAAATGAGCTTTCTTCTTTCTTCTGCAACTCTTTCACGCTGTAATAACGCTTGAGAATAGCTTATTGGAAGCTGGCATGGAATTCCAGAAGGTTCTGAGCCAAATGGTACAACAAACGTAGTGAATTCTGATGGTGGTAGAAGAGACACGCTGCAATTATTATCAATTTCGTATTTATCCCATATATTATCTCCTTCTGGAATTTCAAACGATTTTTGTGCTGCATTGTATGGTGCAAGTTTGATATCTGTTGAATTATTGACTAATTCGACCGGACATAGCGTGAACAAGTAAAATGTCGATTTTTGAGACTTGCTGATTTTCAATCTATCGGTGAATGCCGTAACTTTGACGTTGGTCGAATTAACAACTTCCAAAATCGTGGATCTCGATACGAAAATGATGCAATCGTTTAAATTTTGAAGCGTTATTTTATAAATTTGCTCTAAAACATAGAAACAGCAGCCTTTGCTATTGCCGATAGTCATATCCGAAGCAAAAGAGTCTTTTATGCATATCGTTGTATCATTTTTCTCTTGGATATTGAACTGCATAAAAATAACAAAGAAAAAAAATGAAAAAATAAACAAATAATTAAACAAAATGTTATATTTATAGCCAAAAAATCCATTTTTTAATGAGGAAGACTAAATTTTCTTCGCGCGATCTTGAAGAATACATTCATGTATGTTCATCATGCCATTGCTTGATCAGAAATGAGGTGTACGCCAAATGTTTGGACTGCGAAAACTATATAATGTGCATATATTGTTTAGCAAATGGCAAAGAAAACGAAAGGCACTCGAAAGAGCACGAATTCATACTTATTAACATCAGTGAAAGCGAAATATATGAGGATAACTGGACTATATCGGAAGAAATTAAATTATTATTTTCATTACAGTTCCACGGAGTTGATGACTGGACAAGAGCATCGAAATTCGTACAAACAAAGACACCGGAAGAATGTTACGCGCATTTTCTCAATGTTTACGCAAATTCTCCTTCGGCGCCTTTACCAAGCAAATTTGAATCAAATGAAGACCAAGAAAAGCCAATTCTTTACCCAATAAATGAAAATGATAAACCTTGTCCTTCTCTTGCTGCACCAGAAGTCTTGAAATCAAAAAGAAAATCAAATTGCACGTCATTTGGCGAATGGGCCGGATATATGCCACAAAGAGATGATTACGAGAATGATGCTTATACAGATTCTGAATTAAAGCTGAATGATTTATTTTTTGATAAAGATTACGAAAATGAAGCCACATTCAATCAAAAGCTTGATATACTCATGAATTACTCCAAGTTTATAGATGTAAGAAAGGAAGCACACAAGTTTGTAGAAAAAGAACAAATAATTGATAAAAACTTTGGCTCAGGAAGAACAAAATACTTGCCAAAAGATAATTTGGACAACATATTGTTACCATGCAGAAAGTATTTAGATTCATCTCAAACTAAAACAATTAAAGAAGTTTTATCAAGTGAACAAGAAATAATTGACGAGGCTGCATTTAGAAATGACATATTCCAACAAGGTGCATCATCGCAAATATCAGCAAACTTTATTCAAATGGAAAATCTTGGAAATGAAATTACGGAATTCCAGAAAAATAATGTTACTAAGTCACTACAGAGAATAGAGACTGAAATGCGCGTGAAAAACTCATTAGCACGCGAAGTTTTGACACAAAAAGAAATTCAATATTGCAATTTAATGAATATCGATTATTCTATCTTCCATGAAATGAAAGACAAGTTTATCATTGAAAGTTTGAAGTCTGACGAACCTTTAACATTAGAAGCGGCCTCAGAAATGTTTCCTGAAGAATCATCAAATTTGATATCAATCGTCGCAAATTACTTGAAGCAGTTTGGATATATTAAGTTTGCCGGCAATGCTTGATTACTATACAAAAACAATCTTTCATTATGCACAAATCGTATCTATTTCTTTGCTACTAATTGCTAAAGAGAATTCATCATATATATTAATTCTTATGATGAAGGAAAATACTTACAACTTCAAAATATTGAACTGACTCGAAAAAATAATCCCAAACTTAAATGAAGAAAGATGAAAAGATATTAAAAGCTGAATTCCCTCGTTTCATAGAGATTTCATCAGAGTTACCAAAAAAGCATGTTTTCGGTTAATATATATTATGCAGAAAGACATCTCGTTTAAATCAAATCAAGAGCAGCAATTATCTTACTTTTCCCAATGTTCACACACAATTACACTGTTCCTCTATTTCAATCCATAATTATTCCAGTAGCAAACAATGAAAATATAATGTTAATTGTCCATAACTTCGAGAGAAATATTATTATGCAAAATTCCCATGCGATGTTAGGATCCAGAGCATATTATTAAACTAATATAGTATACTACATATACTAGTATAATAATACAAAGTTTGGTGAAAATAGACGTCACTATTCGGAGATTTGGTAAATTTTGATGAAGAAATTCCATATTAATTACTATTATGAATTTAATCTCAGTAAACCACAAATTCAAAATTTTTAGTACGCAATTTGAATAAATATCATGTTAAATCATCAAACAATTAATTTTCTACGAGTATGTTAATTTTAGTCATGTTATTAGTCTTATATCATTAGAATAATGCTAAATATATGTTAGAGCATGAATTTTAAAGACTTTTTTTGTAAAATCCCAAAAAGTATTCAAAACCGCGTGTTCGATAAGTTTTTTGTGTTATTTTGGTGATAATTCTCATATATTTGTTCATGTTTTCTTCTTACACGCGACAAGACGTTACACATATATTGTTTTCTAGTTTTCATGTGGAAAAACGCAATTCTTGGAACATTCAACGTTAACAAAGCGATCTGGGCGTTCCAAAAATTCTGCTTATACGACGATATTGAGGATGAAACAGAAGAAAACGCAGATAATGAAAATAAAAATTCAGAGGAAGAAGAAAAACAGGAAAAAGAAATCGAACAAGAACAAATCGAAGATACTAAACTCATTGAACAACCAAGCATCGAAAATATCGAAAATAATAATCAAATTTTAATAGCTGAAGGAGATCTCGAAAAAGTATTCACTCCAAGACAGCCAAAAACAGTACATGGACCAAGAGCACGCCAATACAGTCGAAAATTACAAAGAGTTTACACAGCAAAAACTCCAGATTACGAAACACTCGATGAAAAGATTCGCGAATCATTCGAAGAGATTGATAGGATGCTACTAGAGTTTCAGAACAGAGAGACACAACTAGAACAAGTGCAAGTCAATAAAATGAAAAAATTGATTCAAAAACAACGTATGGAGCTTTTAGAACATGATAGGGATTGGAAATCAGGTCTTCACTACAAAACGTATCATAGAGATTCCCAATTTCTACGAAATTTAAAGAATCAATATCAATTATTAGTTAGAATGAACATGGAAGACGATGCAAACCTTCTACGCAAACAAATAGAAGAGGTCTCTGCACACGAACATGAGTCAAATAAAAAAGATCACAATTTTGCATTTTATAAATCAAGAACTGAACTCTTAGAAAGGCAAAAACGCGAAAGAGAGAATGCTATGCATGCTGCAGCTGAAAAGAAGAATGCTTACCGTGCAAAACGTGCAAAAAACACAGAAATTTTAAATAGAAGATATGCGATATTGAAAGATGTTGGAATCCGCTCAAGTAGACAGAGACTGCCAAAGATTACTCAATAATTTTTCATCAAATATATTTTTCAAATCATATTTCAAAAATCAACTTTATAACATTGGTTTTATTAAGTTTAGCCATCTATATTTATATTATATTTGTTATATATCATGATAAACTCTATATATTAATGAAATTATTTTTTATTTTAATTTTTCAGCATCATCTCATTAGCAAAAAATGACTACAGAAAAAGATTAATAACGGAATGGTAAATTTCTCACTTATTTACAGTAAAATAATTTTTAATAAAATTTCTATATATTGAAATAGCTATTTTACATTATTCAAAACCTCATACTTCATGTAATCCCTCATAAAATTTACGAGGTTAGTGTTGTGCATAATATTTGAAAACTTGATTATTAATCTCTATACCACCTTAATAAAACTCTTAGATATCAGAATGGTTAAATTAATTCAATGTGTAGATATGATTGGCAGAATTTTAGTCCGATATCTATGTTAGAATTTTATATTAAAAATTTTCTTGTTGCTTGTTCAAGAATTGAAGAGTGAATCGAGAATAATATATAATGAAGATATGTGGCAAATCAAAATATGATGTTTTTCGATAGTATCTAAAAATATCTATTTTTATTTTTCTTCACATAACAAATTAAGAATTTTGATTCCATTTTCAACAAGATCTTTCAGTCCTTTTGCTGTTTCCACGCGTTCTAATGCTGAATCAACGACTAGCTGAGGATCAATGACTTCTGATTCTCTGATTTTCAATGTTAAAGCAATTTTCGCTTCTTCAGGCAACAAAGCAAGCAAAATAGCTATATCAGAGCAGCAAACGAGATATGTGTCGTATTGGTCAGCGTTTGACTGGTCTTCTTCCTCGAAATCAATGTTTAAAAACAAAAATTCGGTCAAAGAAATCAAAACAAACAATTTTTCGTATTCTTTTTCTATAAATTTGCGCAGAACACGTTTGAGATGGATAGAATCAGTAGGAAGAGAAGTAAGAAGTGAATCAATGATGGAAATAACGTTTGATAATGTTTCGAAATTTTTTGTCAAAGATTTATTGCCGAGAAGCCCGAAAACCTTTTTAATACCACCAGCATCGACAAATTGTTCGCAGCAAACAGGAGAAGAAGTCAAACATGCTTCAATTGCGTTATATGCAAGTTTTGACGAGCTTTTTTCTTCTTTGCTTGATGATGAGCCTATACATGCTAACAGTATATCTATAACACCAAGATTGGCTAGAATCTTCACTTCTACTGGGTCCATTGCGAGAATTACGACAATATTGAACGCATTTGAAGCTGCTTCATCTTCCTCTGCATTCTTGGTCTTGTGCATATTTGCGCAAAATCTGAGAATTAAATTCACAAATCCTTCATCAATAAATTTCATTGTTGCAGGTTGTAGCTGTAAAAGAATGGCCAAAAGCTCTGATGCAGCAAGTACATTTTGGTCGAAATCATCACGATTGAACTGGCGATGAATTAATGTAATTAATGGAGAATCTTGTGTAATGGAATCAATAAATGCCTTTGGTTCATCACATCCGTCAATAACTGTTGATATCAAAGTGAATATAGAATACAAAAACTGGGCATCGCTTTGAATATTAATTTCATCAATAATTTCAGCGCTTTTTATTGCTGTTTTGAAGTAATTCTGTTTAATAATTCGTTCTATATTATCTGGATTTTCTGCAATATCTGTTAAAATCGATAAAAATTTCGAAGAAATTTCTGTATCTGGAATAGAAATCAAAGAATCAATGAAAGGATAAAGTTCAGAAGCAAACAAAATGGAAGTAAATCCTTCTACTTGCGTCATATTTTCTAAAGCTGTAACTTGGGCAAGGATTTTTTCACATAAGCTGTGAAATTCATCTGTATCTTCTTTCTGAAGCGATCCAAGTTTTTTCATCAATATAGCGAGTGCATTGCATGTCTTTTTCACATCAACATCTGTTGGAATTGGACCAGTTTCGTCCAAATCCATTTTTGACACATAAACCATTTCATTTTTGACATAATTTTTACATGTCATAGTTTTTACAAGTAAAAAATATAATATTGAATCTATCTAAGCATTTAGCTCACATACATCAACATTTTATTCTGTTTAATATCCATTTAAAACTCAATATTTACCGAGATCCACAATTAAGTATTTTCCATAATTTTTCCAGCAAATTCTTGATTTGGAATTCATGAACTCCTTATAAGTTTGTTCATTAAAAAGATTTGTATTATATTAATGGCCTACCCATCTATATATTTGAGCTATAGTTCACTAATCACCATTGACCAATTTTCAATTAATCATCCATTTTCTTGATATATCTTTTCAAAAATCGAATCCGATATTTTATTGTCTTTCATCTTATAACATAATACTAACATCTAAGATGTATGTTATTTATGGTGTTAATATGTTTAAGAGAGACCATAGAATATTTGATAGAATATATTGAATAAAATACGATAAAAGTGGTTTCTACCTAATCAGTTAATTTTTATGTGTCATACGAGTAAATTTTGCATTAAAGCGCATTTGGACCAAACTATTGGACATACATGAGTCCATATATCGAAAATATTCAACGAAAATGATGTCCGCAAAAAGCCTAAAGTCGCAAACAATTGAAATTGACAGTACATAACAAAAAAGACGATGACGTTCCCTCAAAAATTTTTATAGCAGACTTGAGAATTTTATATATAATGACTATAATTCTATAAGTTAATGACCGATTTATTTATACGTTATTTTATTTTAATTTTGTCCTCAATTTTTAAAACAACAATAAAAAAGTTTAATATGCTGTGATTAGTGATATTTTGGTAACATAATTTAACTGATTCAATTTGTAAACATTTCAATTATTTGAAAGAAATAAATTAGTCACTTTTAAGCGATCCTTTGCAAATTTATTACAATTTTACGGATATTTGATTTAACATGTATTAAAGGATACAAATGTGTATTAAAATTCACAAAAACCTGCGAAAATATTTCCGTCACGATCAGACTATTGTGTTTCTACATCTATAATGATCAGTATAATACACTACAAAGAATAATAGCAAAATTTCTAAATTTCCGATAAAAAACGATGAAGAAAAGTTTTGACCAAACATGAAATAATTAATCCGAAATAGGTAAAAACCTGTTTAAAGTTATCTACACTTTTAGGGTAACAGTATAGCATAGATATTTTTGTAAATTAACTTCGCAGCGGTTATTTTTAATTGAGAGGACGCCGGTTTTGTTCTGAAATTTTCATTTGAAATTTTATTACAAATTTTTTGTGTCTAAAGTTATCTACAGTTTATAAAAAGATTAAATACAATGATTTAAAATTGAGAATGTAATGATCGTTTTCTATCAAAAATAAACATGGGCTGTGATACAGGCTATGTTGAATGGATCCACAAAGTATTTGGCGAATGCGTAATAACACCAAGGGACAAGTGGAGCTTTGGTGTTGGTATGTTCTCCAACTTGATCTGGCTGATTTCTTCAACACCACAATATATTCAGAACTGCAAGACAAAGCATGTTGACGGACAGAGTCCTTTCTTCTTCAGCCTTTTGTTCTCTGGTAACGTTTTCTCTCTCATTGGCTTGTTAATTAACGGTGGCCTTGTCGTACAGATAATTCAGGCCATCATTTACGTAATTCTTGACGGAATCTTGTTCTCCCAGTACATCTATTATCGTTGCTGTTTCCAAGAATGCTGTGTTGACCAGTTGAAAAAGAACAAATCTGACGCACGTGAATTATCAGACGAAAATGACGAAATTATGTCTCCTTCCATGGCAGGAGTGGCAGCTGCAGCCGTTTTAGCGGCTGTTGACTACGCTTATCCGTACAGAAAAGCAGATCTCGTCGGAACTCTCTTTGGCTGGGCATCTGCGGCGATTTACATATCGTCAAGAATCCCACAAGTCATCAAGAACTTCAAAGATAGAACTGTAGGCGATTTAAGCCCGATGTATGTAATTTTCGCAGTTCTCGGCAACGGAACATACTTAATGTCTATCTTCATTAAGAGCCTTGAGCCACAGTTCTGCTGGAATCAGATGCCGTGGATCGTTGGCGCCGGTGGCCCTTGCCTTTGTGATATCACATTCTTATTCCAGATGTGCTGCTTCGGTCTTTCTACATCTGTTTCCTCGCAGAAGTTCGTTGATCAACCAGAAGAAGAACAAGAGGAAGATGATAATGATGCCTACATCGGAAGAATTACAGAACTTTAATTTTATATTGTGTTTTTCTTTGGCTGTGCTTTGTTGATAGTTTAAGATGATTAATTGATCTTAAACTCATAAATTAGTTCTTTCATATTAATTTACTCTTGCCAAACTACATGGTGAAATTACTATATATCGCATATATAAATTTTATTAGTAAATATATATATATTCTTAGTTCAATCCCATAATTTTTTAATTGAAATTTCAATGTTAGCAATATTGCCTTAGTATTTAAGAAATAATTTACCTATGGAATGCACATGTACAATATGAAATCTCTAAAAAAGATTAAATTAATTCTAGTCGTAACCCATATTTTTGTCATTTGTGTTTAAAGAATTATTATATAAACCAATAACACTATTTATTCCTGTACTGAAATTTGTAGTTATTGAGTGATTTAATTTCCAAAAACAAAATCAATCAAGGTTAAACGCATAATATTTAATAACAAACAAACAAAACTAGACTGTATAAATGAACACTTACAAATCACATGTAACTTTTGCTAATGATATCAAAGAATCTGATGAAGAAGAAGATTGTTCATCGGGCTTAAGTTTCTGAAGATAGAGGTCCTCTTCATCACTATAGTAGTATTCTTCCTCTTCGTAATACGAATAGGAATAAGAATAATCGTTATCATTATTAAGCATGGAAATTACTTCTCGTGGTGGTGTTTTTCTTGGTGAGTTCGATCTTGTGTGATTTATTGGAACCAAAGGAACAGAATCCTCTTGGTTTGTTACATGTTCAGGTAAAAGTGAATTTGAGTCATCTTGTTGGTCGTTCATTAGATCTTTTCGTGCTTGTCGTTTTTTGATTACGAAAAAGAGAATGGAAGCTATAATTGCTAAAATAATTATCACCGGAATGATAACGGATCCAGAGATGACGACTGGAATCCTATTTTTCGATGCTGTAGGAGTTGGAGGTGGCCGTGTTCGTTTTGGTGCTGAACAAACTAAAGCACAAAGATAAAAACAAACAAACATAAATTTAGAAAATGTAAACTTTTCAAATTTAGCAAATATAATTGTTGTTTATATAAGCATATGAAAACAAGGTTTGAATTGATAGACAAAATTGAGAAGGTAATTAAAATAATCGACTTTTAAGATATCAAATAAAATCATATTATCTATAAGAATTATAACTAATATGCTTCACAAAATTTAAAAAGCTGTTGTAAAATTCAATCAGCACATTGAAATTCTTTTTACATTTAATTTTTGCACATAATATATTAAATAAGAGTGAATTATTTGATAAACTTAGTTGGATTACGATTATATTGAATTCAAAATCAATTTCATTGCTGAAATCTATCCATTTGCAAGACTAATCAAATATTTTTCTATCATTTTACTGTTAACTTTTACACCCATAACTTCGCAAATTTTATCCAAAACTGTTTAGATTTTTTTTATTGTATATTTCCATGTTTTTGTATATTATTATCTTATTTTCCACGTTGAATTTTGTTTTTTATCACGTTGCAGTTTTATGCGATATCCATATAGATGAGCCATTTCAATTTCTTTTCATTAAGTTTTAGACGATTTTATTTCATATTTCATATTTTCTTTTTCATGAACTTTGGAATTAAATTATGCTATTCAGTATATAACATATATACTAATTTATAATATCAAAATACTTACCTAACAAGGTCAATATTAAATATTCAAAATACAATAAATTGAATTCCATTAGTATATCAAATGATATTATGATATGTGCATAAATATCGGATAAGCATGATAATATTATGAACAAAAGCTTCATCCACTAGATATTTTTTTATTTTGCGTTCACATTTGATTATTTTCATCATTAAACAGTATTATCTAAAATATGTTCATCCCACAAAGCTTAATTAATCAAAAATATTTCTTCAAATATAAAAATATTTGTGCTTTATGGGAGTTATTCTATATTTAAAATGTTTAGACTAATTATGGTTTATATTTATAAGTTAACAGTAAATTTGATAAGTTTTGTTTACACATATAATTAAAAATAATAAAAAATTCGATTAAATGAACATCTGAGCAACAGCATCGGCTGTATCCTGGCCTTCTCTTGCCTGAACGAGTCTGCGAACAGTCTCATCGGAAACTGTCATCTTTCCGAGAACTGTCTTAATCTTCTGGACGCCAGATCTGAATGAAAGTTCGTCGACAATCTGGCTGTCAGCGTAATCTCCGAGATTATCATTGATGAAAGCGAAGATCTGCTTCTTGGCTGTTTCACCCTTCTGTCTTTCGTCTTCGATCTTCTTCTGCATTGGTCCTTCCATCGCGTTAACTTTGTTCCTTGCCTCGATCATTGTCAACTTGATCTGTCTCTCGTTGTCCTCCTTGATTGTCTTGATGCATTTCTTGAGCTTAGTCTTGTCCTTCGTGAGCTGCTGGAGCTTTTGCTTGATGTCGTTCTTCTCGATTTCTTCTTCGTTCAAGCGCTGAGAGAGCATCTTGACGTCCTCTCTGTGCTTGTCGCACTGCTTCCTGAGCTCATCCAATGAGTTCTGGAATGTCTTCTTCATGAACTCCTTCTCGTTGTCATGCTCCTGCTGTGCGACCTTCTTGTCGTTGTCGTACTTCTCTGTCTCCTGCTGGAGGGCCTTCTTCATTGTTTCGAACTTCTGGGTCATGATTCTAAGCTGCTGTTTTGTTCTCTCGAGCTCGCCTCTCAAGTCGTCCATCTTCAACTTCCTGTTCTCGATTTCGTCCTTGAGCTGCTTCATCTCGACTTCGTGCTCCTCCTTCTGCTTGAGCTGGTTGTTGTCGATCTCGCCGATCATTCTTGAGTGGTTCTCCTGCATCATGTTCTCGAAGTTTTCGCGCTCTGTTTTCTCAGCCATCAAAGCGACTTCGAGCTGATTCATGTCTTCCTTCGCGCTCTTGTACTTGGACTCGATGTGGTTGATCCTGCTCTGGAGCTCATCGCGCTGGCCCTTCAACTCAGAGATCTCGTCTGACTTCTCGATCAATGTCTGCTCTGTTGTGTCAGCGAGTTCCTTCATCGCCTCCTTGAGCTTGTGGATGTTCTGGCGCTGCTTGGCGATCTTGTTGTCCTTCTCTGTGAACTTGTTCTTGAGCTCAGTCGCGTGGACAAGGAGCTCAGCAGAAGAGCCGAAGCACTCTTGGTACAAATTGGTGAATGACTGAAGTTTGTCGTTCTCATACTTGATGTTGTCGAAGTCTTCTCTAAGCTTCTGGATTGTCTGCAAGAAGTTCTTCTGGATAGCTGGATCCTTGAAGTATTCGTCGTATGTGATGGCCTTGCCTGTGACAATGATACTAGAATCGACAAGGAGCTGGTTGATGGCCTGGCGGTTCTTCTCCATTGTCTCGATGTAGTCGTTGACTTGTTTGTCGGCTTCATCGATCTTTGACTGGAAGGAGTCAGCGATTGCCTGGTAGATGGCCTGGAGTTTAGATGGGATCTGGAGTGCGCTGTTGTATGCGATCTTCTGGATCTGTGCAGCGAGCTTGTCTTCGGCGCCTTTCATTGCGAAAACGTGTGGTGGAACGATTTCGTCTGCTGTTGGGATCTTTGTTGTCTTGATCTTGTGCTGGGCCTCAGCGAGCTCTTGTGTAGCGTCCTTGAGCTTCTTCTCGAGCTGCTCCTTGGAGTCGTTGAGATTCGTCATTGCGCGGCGCTGCTCGTCGAACTTTTCTTCGAGCTGAGAATTCTCGTCTTGAAGCTGCTGAACTTGAGTCTTGTACTGCTGGAGCTTCTTCTTGGCGACCTCCATGCGCTTGCGGCGCTTGGCGTCCTCCTCCTTCTGCTCGTCGATCTGGTGCTGGCTCTCTTCTATGATGTTCTGGCGCGCATGCAAAGACTCGCGAATTGTCTCGAGCTCGTGAACTGTTTCTTCGTGGACTGCTTTGAGAGATGAAAGCTCGATCTCGTTGTTCTTGGCTGAGACACGGATCTGCGACAATTCCTGTGTGGCGGCGTTGAGAGCAAGGTCCTTCTTGCGGATGTTTTCGTTTGCTGCATTTAATTCGCCTTCAAGGTGAGCGATTTTGTCCTTGAACATGTCAACGGACTGCATCATTGACTCCTTTTGAGAAGGAGGTGAAGAAGGTGGAGAATTTGGCGTAATTATTGTAACTTTCCTTGGTTCTGGGTTCACGTCGATGTGGAGCTGTGAGCTGATAGGAGAAGCAGAGATGTTCCTTCCTGACTCCATTAACTCCATTGGAACTGCGCGAGCCTTTGAAACTTCTGTCTTCAAATTATTCAAACGGCCTTCGAGGTTCTGGATCTTGGCGAGAGACTTCTCTTCGCTCTCCTTGAATCTCTGCTGGTTATCCTGGAGCTCTGTGTTGAGGTTGTTGATCTTAAATTCAGATTGGCGCTTTGTTTCTCTTAAATTCTTCTGAACCTCAGCCAATTGCTGATTGAGTGATGAAATCTGAGCATTTGCATCCTTTAAAGCCTGCTTGTACTTGTTGAGCTTAGTTTCGTCAAATTCAGGCTTTGGCTTTGTTTCTGGCTGCGGCTGTGGAATAATTGTTTCTAGCTTAGCTGGCTCTTTGCTTAAAGCGTTGTAAAGGTCGTCAAGTGATGAAATTTCTTCGTTAAAATATCTTTTTGCGGCCTGGAGGATTCTTCCGATGAAAGCCTTCTCTGTTTTCTTCTGTACTTCATCATTCTCTGCAGCAGTGAGTAATTGGTTGACTTGTTCTGTAAGATATTGAATCTCGGAATCTGAATTCATCTTTTGTTCGGCGATTTTAGCGTTGTACTGCTTGGATAACTCCTCAAGTTGCTCGTTTGCAATGCGTTTCTGCTTAGCAATCTGATTTTCGCCTTCTTTAATTGATCTATTCGCCAGTTCAAGTCTGTGAATCATTTCTTCCTTTTCACGAATGCCATCCTTGACCTGAGCCTGAAGCTCTGTGTTTTGTTCTTGTAAGTCTTTTACTTTTTGAGATAACTCAATCGCTTTCTCAAACTTCGCCTTTAAAAGCTCATTCTCCTGCTGGAGAGCTTCTAACGCCTCCTGTGTTGGTGTCTCATCTTCGCACTCTTCGTAATCGAAGAAAGATTCATCATCTGAGAAAGACATCAATTTTTTTTAAACGTTTACAAAAAAAAATTCTTCAAACGTACGGAGGCTGACGCAGCTCGAAATACTCATTTTTGGACTGAGTGGAACTACATAGTTCGATATACAGCTGATTTTCTTGTAAATCTTTGATTTAAGGGTCCGCTCCGCGACCAAATAGCGGTCTCAATTTTTGAATGCGGTATTGAAAATTATCGTTTTGCCCAGAAAA
>MRSU01003552.1:0-26962 GCA_008369845.1 Trichomonas gallinae | reverse complement strand
AATCCGAACAATCCACGGGAATGCACATGCGACTACTACATCAATCCTCTTTTTTCGATATTGATGAAATCGCATCTTTACATTGACGTCTTCATCAGCATATAATAAAATATAAAACATTTTATTCTATTCAGCTCATCAATATACAAATTCTAGATCTTATTGTAAATTTATTTTCTCACATTATTATTAAATCAAATCAATTTTTTCATTGTTTTTATATAGACATACCATTACTATGTCCATGCTAAGTGATAATAATAAATGTTAATAAAAATATAAAATTAATGTATTCAACTACAAAATTCTCAAATATACTGGGTAAAATCCATATATATTCAGTTATGGCGCTAATAAAAACAATATATTATTTTCACAAATTTGTTTTGAATTATATTACATGTAAACCTGTGGTAATATCATATAAATTAGCTACTCAAATAATATTTGTTCCGTTCAAAAGAAATCTTAGAATAATATAATAAAAAATCTTGAAATTTAATATCCACAGAGAAATATATTGTTGAAAACCGGGTTATATTAAACAGCAAATACAGTATTTGCTATTAAATAGAATATAATCAAATTGAATTTATTTGTTTGTATTGTTTGGGATATTTTGCATAAAACTGCATTAGATATTGATTAAATTGCAGATTAAGAGTCATGCTACAAATATTTTACATGAATGGGTTGCATCTATTATACGAGAATTCTAAAACAAACATAAACAAACATTTTATTCTAGTATATCTAATATAAATATAAATATATATATATTATATAAAACAACAAATAAATATCATAATCTTTGCTTCAGCGGGAAAGACCTCGATCGAGGCAATGCAGTTTTGACTGTAGACTTAAAAACGTTTCCAGTTGACTTCTTCGGCAGCTGTTTGTTCGGGGGCTTAGCTATCTGAGGACGAGGAGTCCTTGACGACTTGCTTGCAGTCGACAAAGAGCTCTTCGATCTTTCGATTTGTTCAGGTAAAACTGTGAAGTCTAAAATCGGGCTGATTATTGTTCTGAGATTTGGTCTTTGCGATGCTATCTCTATGTCCCTGATGAGCGTGTAGTCGACGTTCTTGTCCATTTGAATCTCAGGGCAAAGCTTTTTAATCGTTTTAGTGACAACGAGCGTCGTATAATATTTTGCAATGACTTTCGCCACCCAGTCGATTTTGGAGGCAACAATCATGTTTATGCATTCTAAGATGATGTCGCATTGCTCTGTGTTGCCTTTCGTGCCGTAAATTGAGCCGATATAAACAAATAAATTTTTTATCGCGCTTAAGACCCATTGAGTATCAGATGCACACATATGCTGACTAAAAACATTAATTAACACGCTTACAGCTGATTTCGACCAAATTGTATCTTGTATTGCAATTGTTAATAGAATTTGCATGAATGGCTGATATTTTTTAAACACACCTGAGATAGCAAGCATATCTACAATTTCAAAATTCTCGATTGTAGTGGTTTCAATATATAATAATTGTCTAACGAGAGATAAATAAGAAAAACGAGGAATATCGATCTTAACGAGATATATACATGTCGGGTATCTTAAATATGATATATTTGATGTGATTTTAATTAACTGGTTGATTGTTTGCAAATAATCAGTTGAATTGAAGCAATCTTTGCCTAAACTTAGCATAAATATAACTGCACGCCATGCCGAGATCGATACACTCATGTCTGTTGACTCCATTGCTTTCCAAAGCTGATCTAAAAAGTTATTCACGATATCTGTTAAATTTGTAAAGGAGTAAATCTTTTCGCTTATGAGAGAGCATAATAAATCAATGATTGATAGCGCAATATCTGTGTTTTTTGAGTCTATTAAAGGTAGAAATCTATCAAAAAATTGGTCTGCGTAACCTACCCCGAATAGGTATTTTTTCATGAAAGGTATCTGCTGCTTTATCATAGTAGAGAGTGCTCCGTAGTATATATGAAGATTAAATATCGATTCTGGGAATGACCATAATATAAACATTGGATTTCTAAGATTTATATAGTTTTCGAGTATTTTTATGATTTTCTGTTCCGTGTCAATCATGATTATATCCTTGATTTCGTATAAATAATTCAAAAAAGGGTTAAATGGATCGATTTCAGGAATTTGTCTATCAGGTAGTATATTAACGATTATATTTCTAATCATCTGCCATGCTTCTATCTTGTTTTTAGTGCATTGCGTTACAAAAACGAATGGCGGAGAAATCTGCGAAAATGCAAAAACAATGGATTCATTAGGCGGAGGCTCGTTAGGCATCCCTTCGTAAACCTTGCTCCATCCAACAAGTCCATTCCACCATTCTGCAACCCGCCCGTCCAGGGCAGGGATCATAATTTTTTTTTATTTTATTTTTTTCGTTTTTTGGCTTCGTCGATGAATTTGCATATTTTATCATATAAAAACCCAAAATAATCAAAAATTTACAACAAAAATTCGATTTCATGCTTTTATTTGTTATTCATGCTTAATTCATATATTAAACTCAAAATCATTAAAATTTTGGCGAAAAACCTCGAATAATTTTTGAATAAATGAGTTCGTTTTATTTTGACTTTTAAAGTTAAAATTTATATAATATATGGATTTGTTTACACAAATAATTAAAGATTTTTGTTTTCTTCTTTATGTAATTGTAAAATCTCCAAAAATTACCAATTTTATGATGATGTTCGTTCATTTTGGCCTTTTTCATGCATGAATCTCAATTATGGCAACAAAATTAAATTGTTTTCCGGATAATATCACATGTTTTCAAGTTTTGATTAATAAAATAGATTATAATACTAATAAAGATATCAAAAATGAAAAATAATAAAAATATACAAAAATTTTAAACGTGCACAAAAAACAAAAAAACTCAAAAATCTTTTTGTCGAAAATGATTTCGAAGGAGTGAGATAATAGAATCAAGACTCAGTAATAAGATAAATAATATGGTAATTAAAATATTTACTTCTATGATCATTCATCAATATTTAATTATATGGCCCAATTTTTTGATGTATAGAACATTAATAATGAATCATTAAAACCATATTGTATTGTTATAACATAATAAAACATATAATTTATATTTTTGTTCAGATTCGTTGATTTAACAACTTATTATATTAGATTTGCCCGAACTTGCAGCAGTAGATTGTGCAGTTGTTTGGTTTTTATTATTTTTGATTTGAATAAAATTTTTAGGCAATTGAAACATCTTTTTAGGATTACTGAAAAAACAAGGCGTTTAATATTATTATATTACAACATAAATCGATATATATGGTTAGAAATCAAATTTCAAATTAATTTGAAGCAGACATTTTGGCTGTTAATTCACGCACAAAATCTTCCCTGACTTTGCACAGCTTCTGTACAGTTCTAGTAGCAGTGATTAACCAATCATTTTCGCGTGTAAGAGGAAGCTTTGCGAATGATCTGAGGAATTTTTCTTTTAGAGTTGAAGCAATGCACACGTAGATGTCAGTATCTGGCTCTCTCTTTTCTTCTCTCGATCTTCTTGTCCAATACTTGATACAATTATCGAAAACCAAGACGACGTTGTGTTTAAATTCATCTATTGACTTTATTTTATGCTCAATTAAATTAGTATCGATTTCAGAAAGACTCATTTTCTTTTGAATAATAGAATCGTAATCGATTAATGATGATGAGTCAATCGGATGAAGGAAGGTTGTCGACAGAGGATTATTTTTCAGCTTGTGAAGCATTTGCAAGCATTTATTCCTCTGATAGTCGTTCATTATTAAATATGTCACATTTGTAAAATTACACGACAAATTTTTTAAATTGAAAAATATTATAATAATGATGTTTTATGTGCTATTAATACATTATTTTAGAGCTAAAAATGTCATATCTGTGCTCTAAATAGCATCATTCCCTTTTCATAAATTATGCTATTTTTCAAAATTTCATTAATGGATTCATTGGTTTTCGAAATTATATAATGCTTAGATAGTTTCTGTTTATTAAAGATCTGTTATCTTTACAAAAGGAAGAAGGGATGATGAAAGTTTAGAAAAAATATAAAGAATGGGATTGATATCTATTCTGATACTGTTTCATTGCTATATAGCATTAGCAGAATTAAGACTGTTTTCGATGATTCAAATTCTATTTTTATAGAGTAGAAACGGTAATATAGCAGAAAACACCATCTTTAGACGTTTTGATCTGTAGCTACAGATTCGATTCTGTGAAAATTGGCCTTTGTCGCTGAAATATATAGATCCTCCGTTTGAACTGCTAGAACATCGAGAAAAAGAGGTATCTTCTGTGAGAATCTTGGTATTTTCTGAATATGATGTGAATTAAATAGATGATTTCTTGAATCCTTGAAAGAGACAGAGCTTCACGTAGTAGTTCGACTTTGAACCAGCAGAAACCTGCTCGTTTCCGTCATTTATTTCGATATCTGGGCTGTCTTTGTAGAAATTGCTCCATTCTCGTTCGATGATCATCGATTAGCAAAGCAGAAAAACAAAAATCAGCCAAAGAGCATCAAAATTTTTGAAATTTACATGACAAACATTATAACTATGAATACTTTACATAACAAAACACATTTTTTGATTATTTTACATGACAAATAAAGCCGAATTTTAAAATTAATGATTAGTTTATTTAAAAAATCTTAATGAATATAACGATTTCACATATATTGGTTCAATTTCTTCTTGAGATCCTCATATCCTTTATCCATCTGCTCCTGCAAGGCTGTGAAGGACTTGTTTCCAACAGATGCCACTCTGTGCAATTCGAGCGCCTTTCTGTTAATATCGATGAACTGCTTGAACAGCTTCCTCATGTGCTCTGTGTGGAGTGTTCTGACATCGCCACTGAGGAAGACTTCCGCCATCTTCAATGGTCCGTCGTTGACCTGGACACAGAGTGAGCCATTGAGGAGTGGCTGAATTTGGGAGATGTTGTTTGCCTCGATGGCAGCATCGTACTGCTTCAAGCGCTCCTCTAGCTGCCTGATTGATACACAGATTGGTTCGATCTCTATGTTCTCGACATCTTCTGGCTTGACGAGGATTCTCTTTGTTGTTGAAGGCATCTCTGTGCCGATCTTCAAGACTGTCTTGCGCAACCACTGGTTGTTGACTGAGCCTTGGAGCTTGTTGGTGCCCTTCATGAATGGTGTCTCGAAGCAGAACTCCTTGATGTGAGTGTTCTGCTCGTATGTTGTCTGCTTGAAGTCCTCCTCGCCCTCAAGGATGGATGGTGTGACGAATGTGATCTGGATGTAGCCTTTCTCTGGGTCGAGAAGTCTGGCATCGACTGGGCGGCTTTCCTTGATGATCTCGAGCTTGCCGCGTCCGATGAGTGGTGTGTATGTGTCTTCCATTCTCTTCGTCAAGTTGAACAAGTTTGTGAGCTTCTGCTCTCTGTAGATGAAAATCTTTCCGTTGTCCTCACCGAAGCACTGTCCGTAGAAGATGACACGGTAGTATCTGCCCATGAGACGCTCGCCTTGTGTCGGTGTCGCATCAAGTTTGGCGTAGAACTGCTGTGATCTGCTGAAGATGTTCTCGAGTTCTGTGTACATCTTGTGCGATTCGAGGAGAGGAACGAACAAGCGAATGGCCTCGTTAGCGATCTCGAAGATCTGGTGGCTGTTGCACATGTCGCAGATCTCACTCAAGACGAGCATGACGCCACTCTCGTTGAAGAAAGCGGAGTCGCAGAAACCTGTAACGCGTGGCAAGTCATTCTCAATGTCCTTCGGCATGACGAACATTGCGGCTGTTGGTGTCATTGATGCGAAGGCCATGGCTGCGTGGTCGTGGCCGTGAGTCTTTGGCATGACACCGAGAGCTGTCAAGTACTCAGCTAGGAGAGCAAGTTCAGAGAGCTTGCAGTTGATTGACTCGAGCTCGTAGCCGTTTGCGTTGTGGTACTGATCGAGAATGCGAAGGGACTCGAAGCAAGCATCTGGAGAGAACTGGAATAATATTGCGCGTTTCCACAACAAATCACCAAACTCTTCGATGACAGAGTTCTGTGTTGCCTTCTGTCCGACGCGGTTCTTTTCTTCGAAGATCGCTGAGAAGCATGCTGCGTCAACCTTGAGGAGTTCCTTGTTGATTCTTGCGAGTCCTTCGATTGTCTTTGCAAGTTCTCTTGCAACTGGATTTTGAATAAGCCTCATTGACTCGAGGAGCATTGGTGAGTTAACTTCAGAGACATTCAAAAGTGAAATTGCACGCTTTGAGAGTGCAAGAGATCTAACGTTTGTTCCCCAGATCTTTCTTTCAGCCAAGAAGATTGGCTCCAAGCAGGAGAGGATCGTGCGTGACATGAATGTGTTGTTGAGGCTGGCGATTGAAAGAACCTTCTTGATGAGAAGAACAAATGGTGGTGATCTGTTCCTCAAAAGAGCCTTGATGTCCTTGGAAACGACATCCTTGATCAATTCAGAGACGCCTTCGACAGCGTTGATACCAATGTTGATTGAAAGAAGGTGGAAGATGAGGTCAAGTGTGATGTCGAATCTGCTTGTGTCGAACTTCAGCAATGCCTCGACAACGTTGATGGCAGCGAGCTGTGCCTCCAAAGCGACATCGCGCTGTGGGAAGGCGTAGTTGGTGTTGTTGTTCTGTGGCATTGAATTCAACGAGCCAATTGAGGGGAAGTTCTGGGCCTTGCGAGCAACAGCGAATGACCTCTTCTTTGGCATTCCACCCTCTGGAAGTGTGTGTGATCCTTTCTCGCTTCCCGGAAGCTCTTTCTTGTTCATTGATCCGTACTCTCTGCTTGTTTCGACTTGGCGCTCGATTGATCTGAAAGCCTCAGAGACAGCTTCTGGGTCGAAGATCATCGCATCCTTAACGTACTTAGTCTTGATGAGCATTACGTGGACGAATTCGACCAATCTCTCACTCTGAGGAATAGACAAGAAGTACTGGTGGAAATCTTCCTTAGAGATATGCCTCATGATGAATGTTGCGATGGAGAGTGGTGTGATGAGCTGCTCTGGAGATCCGACAATCTTAACCTGGAAGCAGTCCAAAAGCGAAACGTATGCCTTAGCGATGGCTGGCTTCACTTCATCTGGTATGAAGGACAATGTTCTTGCGAGGACGTTGAATATGAAGCAGATTGGCCCGTCTGGGAGTTTGGAAACAGCCTGTGTTAAGAGTGACTTGAAGAGTCCGATGAACTTGTCGTCGACGAGTGACTCGATGATGAAGAGCTTCGGGCTGAGGCACATGTCGAGGAACTTCGAGATGAGTCTGTGGTGAGTTGGATCATTGCCGACGTGGTTGACGAAGTTGACGATGCAAGCTGCGGATGCTGAGTAAAGGTTGATGTCAGCGAGCATGCAAGCGAATTGGGCGAAGTTGTTTGTCATATGCTGTGCTTCAGATGATCCTCTTGCCGTGATGATGCCGACGGCTGTTGCCCATGTCTTTGAGAACTGCTCGATCTCTTCTGCGATGTTCTTGTCGCCGCCATCCATGATGCACTTGATGATGATGCCGAACAAGAAGTCGTTCATGACGATCTGCCTGCGCTTCCCGTTGACATCTGACGCTGTCTGGAATAAGTAGTTCGACCACTCTTTGAGGATGTACTTGTGTGTTTCCATGCAGTGGTGAGCGCTTGGTCTGAATGCGAATGCTCTGAGGTACGTGTTCAAGTAGTCAGAGAGAATTGCTCTGTTCGGGAGAACATCGATCAACCTGTCGAGTGACAAAACGCTCTTGAGAGCATCTTCTGGATCCTTGTCGAAGTTTGTGAAAATTGAGTCAAGGACACTGAACAAGTTGTTGACTAAAACGTTGGATGGGATTTCGTCAACGTGTGGAAGAGCAAGCTCGCCATCGTAAACTGGTTTTAATGTCGGCTGGTTTGTGACTAATGATGAGTCGAGGCGTGTCTCGATCAACAAGTAGTTCTCTTTCGTTGGCTTTGTTGTCAAGTTGATGTTGTCGCTGTATGTGATGCCGAGCATCATCTCTGAGTCAGGAACAACGAAGTTATCGTGGCTTGGTGAGACTTCGAAACATGCATTACCGAATTTGATGGAAGCTTCATCTGTTGGCTTCGTCGATAACCTGTGGAAGTTAAAAATGACGATGCCTTCGACAGGATATGGAAGCTCGATGACGAATTCATCCTCAAACTGTGGCTGAGCGACGTGGTACAAACCTCTGGAATATGCGTGATCGACAAGTTTTGTGGAAATCCAGCGATCGTGGATGCATGGAAGGAATGATCCCTTGCAGAGGTATGTGACCTCAACAACGATGTTTCTGGCTGAGAATTTTGGCGGGAAATCGAATTTGGCTTGGCGAAGATTAATAACAAGGCGGTGTGCCTGGCGAAGAACTGGCCAAAGATCATATGGCTTCCTGGAGTGGCAGACGACAGCGTTCTTAATTACATTTGGATTTGCGTATTCTGTGATGTTTGCGTAGAAGCGCATTTCGATGCCGATCTGGTCAAGCTTCTGCAACTTGGCGCGTTCGATCTGTTGAGCAATGAATTCTGGTGTCATTGCCTTTGTTTCGCATTCGGCAAGGAAAACCTTTGGAAGAGTGATTTGGCCACCCTTAATTTCGTTGAGTGGGATGAATGTGAATGCGAATGTCTGCCAGAATCCCTTCAGCTTCTTGTAGTTTTGGCTGAAAACATTAAAGGCTTTTTCGCGATTGGATTGTGTGATTTTCTTATAATACTTATTAACTTCAGCGCCATTATCAATCTGGAAAGGTCTGTTGCAAACGACAACAAGATAAGCGTTAGAAGCATGGCGAATATTGAAAAATGCTTTTGTTGTCAATTCATTGCCAAGATACATCTTGAAAAGTGTATCAAATGTGTTCCATGTTTCAGAAATGATCTGATTGCCCTCTAAAATGAAAATTGAAAATGTAATTGGTTCGATGAGATCAAAATCATATTTACAGCTGTGAAATTCGAGTGACAAGTATTCTTCTTTCGGAACGGGGGCTATTTTTGGCATGTCGTGAGAGATAATTTCATAATAACCTTCTTTTGTATTTGTTACTGCAGTAGCAGCATCAGCTCTTAAGTTTTCGATTGGTAAAAGATCCCTTGAATCTTCCTTAATATCAGTTCTGAAAATCTGCTTCTCAGGTTTTTCGATATTTTGTGGTTTGTATGAAATCTTTTTGAAATTGAAATCGAGAGCTTCTTTTGACATTAACGTGATATTAGGCTTGTTTGAGAGAGTTTCGTGCTGTTCCACAGCGGCATCGTAATAAGGGTTATTAATAGTGATAAGTCCATTGAACTGTGATTTGGACCATTCTTTATCTTTGAGATAGCTTTGTTTTGAAAGCCAAGATACGACTTCATGGTCTTTTTCTCTCCAAGTTACGTCAGCACTTGACATTAGTTGGCACTTTTCGTGATTTTTTTATGAAAAAGTGACAAATCATATCACCTCATTTACTTTATGACCCTTAAAAAATGGAGATTAAGACTCGCAAGTATTAACAATCGCCCTATAATAGGAAAATAAACATTGGAAACTAGTTTACATTAATTGGTGATCATTTTTTTGAAAAATGAAAAATAATATGGATCATATTTATATGATTTTATTTGAGAATAAGACTAAACAACATGTTATCACTGCATACCATCAATTTTCGATTCTTTAGCTTTTTCCTTGACAAAATTTTATGAAAAGCAATTTATTATCATCTACATGATATAAATCAAATAACAACAAATGAAAATTTTCAATATCGTAAATTTTTTTTGACATAATTCTTTTATAAATGATTTAGCATCTTTATCATATAAATAATATAAATATCTACATAATTTGTGAAAGAAACTTCACAATAAAGAGATTAAATAACAGATAATAAAATTTTATTAAAAATCAAATATCTATACATAATAGTATATAAATATATTAAAACGAAGACAGAAGATTTTTTAAACGATATTAAAAGTGACAACAAATTATTTTTTTCTCTCATTTTTAAATCTGTTATAGGCTATAGAAATTGGATTTCTCAATAAATTTCGTTCATTTTTTATTGATATTTTAATTAAATGGCTGATGCTAACCAAAAGCAGTTAAATATCAATGTTATGGATACAATGAAGGCAAATGGAGCATTCTTTGATCTCCATGCTAGACTGCTTGCTAACTTAAGCGAAGCTGTTCAACAATCAGATATCGAAGGTCTTAAGCCTTACAAACAAATTAAACAGGAAGAAGTATATTCCGTTGCTACAGAATGTGTCCTTCGTTATCTGAAATCTCACAAAATGGAAAATACATTTCGCGCTTGTGTTGCAGAATCAGGGAATACTTTCAAATTGAATCCAAATAAATCATATGCTGAAGAATACATCAACATTCCAGATTGCGATGACCCAATTAAAGAGACATTAAGAGATTTCAAAGAAAATGTTGACGAAATCTTCTTTAACAATCGTGATAATCTTCGTGACCAACTTACGGAAAGATTGTCTGCATTATTTAAAGGCAAATCCAAGTAATTTGATATTATCGATGAAATCTTCTCCCATTCTACAGTATTACTATATAGCCTTTCTAGATTTATTTTTGTTAAAATTTAATTAATTCTTGATTAATTTTTATTTTTTTGAAAATATATTTGGAGTTTCATATGAATATACTATGAAGAATATATTCTATAGCTTAACAAAACAATGAAAAGCTATAAAACTTTTATATTTTTCAGATTTTATTGGATATCTAGTGATTAAAATCAAAACATAATATCGAAATAATAAACTGAATGTACTGCTTATTTCATACATCACTACCATAACAAATGAAATATTTAATCATTTGAAGAAACAAGCTGCTTGTTGCAAATCAACACCAGCAATTTTTTCATTTTGCAACAATGATTTGAAATCAATATCAATACCATATCTTTTCCTGAGTCCAATTATGCTTTTTACGCCTGTTTCACATATTGATCCCTCTTTCGTTGTTGCAAACAGTGCATAAGCAACAATCATATGATGAGGACAGTCAGGCTTCTTTGACATATTAAAGAATGTTTCAGAAGCATCTGTTGGACATATTTTGGAAATTTCGACAAGAAATTTTTGATCATTCACTTTGGATTTTATGCAATTGATAACAAAATTTGAGTTAAGCTCAAGTTCAAGATTTCTTAGTGTATTTGTGATGAACATTGCACGAACTCTCCATTTAATTGGTCCGCTTTGCTGAAATTCCAGACAAAGCTTTTGATTATTCGATAATACTGCATATTTTAATTTATCTGCGTGTCTAAGATTCGAAATATCTGCATTAGGAATTTTCGCTAATGCCTTGAAGAAAATTCCATTTTGTGCTTTCGATATCAAATACCTCTCAATAATTTTGAATGATTTGATGTCTATGTATTTTAGAGCTGTCAAGATTTCATCTGTAACAAATCCATCTAAAATCATCCTATTCATTTCATCTTCGAGTAAATTTCTGTATCTGTAGACAAAAAATTTAACAATCTTCGGACAGTCACATGATAATATCTCAAATGCATTCACGATACTTTGTGACAAAGAATTTGCGACTGACTTTGGAGATTTTCCTGATAAAGCGATAATCCTTCGTAATCCAAGTGTATCAACAACATTTTGCATTGCAATTTTTGCGTTATTGTTCAATTGGGCACTTTCTATGATTTTAATCAGACATTCTCTTTCCAATTTTGTCGCAATATCTGAGTTTTGAGAATCAGTTGAATTTTCCAATGATGAACTCTGAGTAACATGTATATGGTTAATTTGTGTGAGGGCAAGTTGAATGGCAATATTGGCAATTTCATCTGATTTATCATTAATCCTTTGAATTCCTTTCGAAATCAAACTATCGGGTAAATCTGCTTGTGAGCATATGATCTTTAATGCTCTCAATCTGACTCTTGGAGATTCATCGTTGAGTCTTTCTGAGACAGCGTCAATCGCAGATGGAATAAGATGTAGAACAGGAATGGAAATGATAGATTCAGCGATATTCAAGACAGACAATCTCACTTCTTCATTTGAATCTATGTGTCTTGACAGAATTGTCTCAATTATTTGTTGCATATTTTCATTTTCAACAAATTTAGTTGAATTTCGAATAAACTTTAATCTAATTTGATAGTTTTCATTGAATAGATCGTTAACCTCATCAACTATACCAAATATTTCTGAAATTGTTTGATATATTTTTGATCCCATCATTCTTGCAGTATATATTATAATGCTGCGCACATTTTGGCTGCACGACTTGATAGCAAGTGTTAGTGGTTCTCGTGTTGAAATTTTTGTGATTTCAAACCAATCCTCGCTGCAAATTTTTATGTTCTCGAGAATATTAATCATAAATGATATAGATTGCTCAGTATTGCACCTTGATAGTACTTCAAGGACAAATTTGGCAGTTTCTGAGTTAAATAAAAAATTTGCGTCGATGGCAATGAAGTTTTCAATTATTGAAAGAGCAGATTGATGCTTTGCTACATCAGTGTCTGTTAAACTGTTTAAAACAGAACAAGAAATGAAAAGCATCAGATCAAGTTGAAATTGCGAATCAAGCGGGATTTTTGGAGCAAATTCTTTAAGGCATTGAGAGAAAATCACAGATAGTGTAGCTCTTGAACGAAATGAGAGTAGATTTTGCATAATGTCTGATTCGAATATTTTTGAGAAAAATTGTTTGGCTTCTGTAAAGCTCAACTCGTGGTTGTTCAGTCTCTGCATCAGATGCTTGGATTCAATTGCAATGCGTCTTATTACACTGATTTTCACGTTTTCCATTTCTTACTACTTATGATTTGATGTATCAATTTCCACATCACGAAAAGTGACTTTGTTTTAGCTTTCTACTGAAATATCACTACTTTTTTTTAGAATATAATATGTGTGACCCATGCATGTGCTGATAATTAAGAGATGATGGAATTGCACATAGTATATTTCAAATGCTGTTTGAAATTATTATTCAATAAACAACCCATTCACTGCATATTATCAAACTTTCAAAGTATAAAAAGTAGAACATATTGGTAGCTGAAATCATTTTATTTTGCCATGTTGTTATTAAAATTTGTAAAAACATGTTATTTACTATGAGATTGATCACAATGGTGATATATGCAACATACATTTTGATATAAGCAATGATTTCAAACTCTTGATGCATATTATAATATCACAATTTGATTAAGGTGTCTTTATTGAACTCTTATTATGCAAAGTATATTTATGTACAAATATAAAAATAGTTTTCATAGTAAATTCGATGATTGTTTAGACGATTCAGATTTCTAAATTTTATTTCTTATCCTTGTGCTTTTCATCCTTATCTTTATGTTTCTCATCTTTATCCTTATCCTTGTGCTTCTCATCCTTTGGCTTGTCATCCTTATCCTTATGCTTCTCATCCTTATCCTTCTTCTTCTCGTCCTTGTGCTTTTCATCTTTGTCATCCTTATCCTTGTGCTTCTCATCTTTATCTTTCTTCTTTTCATCTTTATGTTTCTCATCCTTGTCATCTTTGTGCTTTTCATCTTTATCCTTGTGTTTCTCATCTTTATCCTTTTTCTTTTCATCTTTATGTTTCTCATCCTTGTCATCTTTGTGTTTCTCATCCTTATGCTTGTCTTCTTTGTGCTTTTCATCCTTTTCATCTTTATGCTTGTCTTCCTTATGCTTCTCATCTTTGTGCTTTTCATCCTTGTGCTTATCATCTTTATGCTTCTCCTCGTCCTTGTGCTGTTTCTCGTCCTTTCCCATGAGAGAAAATGAAGTGAGATAAAATTTTGTGAAGTGAGATAAAATCTTGTGTTTAGTTGTCAACAAATTTGTAATGGTAAACACGATCTAGAGAGTTATAATAGCGAAAATTTCCGATAATGATAAAAGTGACAAGTGATAGTTTTATGCAGTTTCAATTTATAAAATCCAAACAATAACATTTTGTTTCAGTCAGAGAGAATGGTCATAAAGGACCCATAAATGATATTTTTAATGAAATATCTCATTTATGCATAGTTTTTAGTAAAATTCATTCGATTCAAGTTCCCGATAAAATAAGGTTAATATAAACAAATCGCTTGGTAAGAGAACAGCAATAATCAAATCATACATCGTGTGTAGTTTTAGTTAGCTTAATACTGAAGATTTATTGCTATTTTTATTTTATCTAAAGGCTACGGGCGATAGTGTATCTCCCTGAAAAATAACCAGTTTAGATATATATATTATATACAAGATAAAAAATGAAATATTGAGCAAGAATATTATCAAATCTGAAATCAATGTTGGTATGAGGTTTAATAAGATGCCAAATTGTATAGATTTCAATCTATTAATGATTAGCATGAATACAATACATAAAATTATTTTGAATATTTGTATAATTATGTATTATTCATCACTAAGCGTCAAGAGAAGCTTGACGCAGCTATTCAAATACTTTGTAGTATTGCAAAACATTGAAAATCTCTAAAAATAAATAGAAAATTATTCAAACTTGATAGAATCGGGAGTTTTCATGTTAGATGCATTGTATAGGTAAATTTGAAGAGGTAGATTGATGCATATTGTAAAAGGAATTGAGTAAATCGAAATTAAATATGCGAATATACATGAAACTAACGAAGAAAGAATAACTGGTATAAGGTTCGGCTTTCTTCTGATACCCATGATCTGGTAGATATGACCTACAACAAAAATAGTGAAGACCATTCCCATTGAACATAATAAACCAATAACAGCGCTCATTACTAAGTTTGGAGATGAATCACTGCTTAGAAGGAACCCCGCAGAATAGAAAAATACAACTGTAAAACCATAAACGAAAACAGATATTCGAGGAGATAATCTGGATCCCATTGAAATTTATGAGCTGTGATTGTGCTCAATAGCAGTATATAGGAGTTCCTCTAATATGACCATGACAAAAATATATGAAAAGGCCAGAAAATAAAATCAATTTTTGATATTGTTATAGAAATTAATTTTCTTACGAATATATTGTAATATTAGCTCAAAGCAATATGGAATTTAATACTTCGAAAACTTGGATGACGCAAGTGGTTGTAAGCAAAACATGATAATTTGTGATAAAATCAAGCATGGATAAACAAGCGCAAAATGAGGCGCATGATGTTGCAATATCCTTGCAATTCTTGTCAGCGATATTTCTTTTGAATTGGCAACGATGAACTGTTATTTTACTTCATGATCAACATAGGAATCCGACAACCCTAATAATATTTGAAGTCAAATATAAATTCAATGGTTTCCATAAAGGAAATCCGATAAAAAATTGCACACGATATTTGATAACTAGAAAAATTTCCGTGAAAGAAATAAAATTGTGAGTTTATCAAAATTAAAAAGAATTATCGTATTAGATTATATGTATCAAGTATTCATATCTATCATTTTTTGTTATTTTAAATGTACTTTGTAATGGAATTAATAATGATCTACGACTAATTATAATGATATATTGAACAGAACAATAAATATTTTTTAACGTTACTCTCAAAATAACAATTGAGAACCTATTGTAATATAATATATCTATATTTATTATCATTGTGTCATATTATAAAGTTTTGCAAAGTGGTTTAGCATTATGTAAAAAATCCAAAATCATTATAGAAATAATGCTTATATGTAGAGGAATGGTTTTGTCCAAAAAATTGATTATCAAACAAGCGGTTGTTTTGAATAAAATACAATGAATTTTGAATTATACACAAATGAAAAGTTTATTTTTATAATTGGTTCACTGTAGATATTGATGGGTAGAAAGAGTGGTGAGAAGCATAAGCACTCGACAGGACGCATCAAACGTTCATTCACGAAGCTGGATGACGAAATGTTGACAAGAGCAGTCCAATCATCTAGATTTATTGACTGGAATGAGATAGCCAAAAAGCTTGGTAAGTGGTCAGCTCGCCAATGCCGTGAGAGATGGAAGAACTATGTTGATCCTTCACTTTCGCACGATAAGTGGACCTATGAAGAGGATCAAATATTACTCAAGCGTTTCGAAGAAATAGGGTCTAATTGGATTAAGATAAAGCAATTTCTTCCTGGAAGAGCGGTTAACAACATAAAGAACCGTCTTCAATATCTTCGAACTCATAATTGTTCGAAATCCTCAACGGAATCCGATGATCCAATAGCCCAGGACCTCTCATATTATCTTGACTTTCTTAAAGTCAGTAATCTTGTTAATTTTCACTAAAAGTAAAAAAAAATATTCACCAAGAATTTACCATGTCTCAAAAAATTTTACGTTTTTGCTTTTTGGAGAATTTATGCTATGTCATATGCTACTGGACAACTTTGAAGCTATGGTCTTGACGGTTAGACTATCAAAAAAAAAAATATCTTGGTCATTCATCTCAATCATTCTATTTCAAAAAACGTTGGGCACCAACCAATCAACTAGGGGGTCCGCCATGAGCTATTATAACGCATATTGACAAGGACAAATGCGATGTATTATATAAATATTTTGAGATGTAATTTTTGATAAGATAACCGTTTTCTATCAAAAAATATAATCATGTAACTTTTTTGAAAGACATCATTGGTTTGGCCGATTTTTGGTTGAATATTGGATTACAGAAAGCAATAAAGACATGCTATTCGATGGTCCTGAATTTATCTTCGTAAAAAGTTATCCGTAACATTGCCACTTTGCAAAAATAACTCACTATAGGAGCATATTGATGTCTATAAAGCATAATTATCGAGTCAATAATACCTTACGTCAACTTATCTGGTGATGATTTTTCAAATTTTAGGTTTAGAATCATACCAAAACAATAAATGGAATATACATATCTATTATAACATGGATTTTATACTTCTAACAAAAGATACTGTAAAATGACATATTGAAAAAAATAATTACTCGGATTTTGGAGCATTTTGGCTGCGGTTTGGATCCATCCTGTGAGCATTTTCACCCAATGAAAGTACAGCCTTCATGATTGTATCTTCCATATCTGTTGATGATCCAATATTGATATGATCCTGCTCAGAATCAATTGTAGGCGGGATATACTCTTGCTCTTTTCTTGGCGGAGATTGTTTCGGAGGAGCGTCGACTGCAAAGCTGTATATAGATGAAGATTTGGCTTCCATTGCGGGAGTTCGCAGTGCTGACCTTGCGTACTCTTTTCTGAACATGTTAAGTTCACTTGTAGATGCTAAACTTTTCTCTCCGTACAACTTCGGATATGTAGTCGAGTCTTTGTCTCCGTAAGAAAATGCTGTATGTGGTCTCTGTATGTCTCTTATCATTCTGTCATGAACTTTATTTGTTTCTTTTACTCTTCTACGATAGTCTTCCTGATTGCGTTGCATTAATAATAATCTGCGGGGTGTTTCGGGTTGAGTCATATCGATACATGGCTTGCATGTGCGAACTAAATGCAAATGCGTTTTATATTTCAGTTCTTTTTCCTTCATATCGAGAAATCTATTTGCGACAGGCCTCTCACGAACACTCATCGTATTTTTTATCTAAAAAATTTTTACTAACGTACAAGATTTTCCTTTTCAGAAAATTGCAGGGGTTGACACTACGATTATAGTGAAAATAAGGTTATTTTTAAAATGTGTTTCAGCAAATATAAATTTGTTGAATGGAGTAGATGATTATGAATAAATCAATCCATATTCATAATATAATGAGTGCAATGATCGTGTAGTGGTATGGACATATTATCTATTGTCATATTACCCGAGATGAATTTACTTTTCAGAAAATTGCTAGGGTTGACAATACGAATATTTTTTTAAAAGAATAAGGTTAAAACTTTGACACATTACATGTCAAATTAACATGTTGTAACTTTACAAGTCAGAATTTCTGAATAAAAGTGAAATATCCAGTTGTTTTCCAGAGAAGTAAATTTGTTGAATGGACAGTAAATGTATAGGAAGAAATCATTCCATATGTTTGTTATGATGAAAACTATCATAGGATAGTAGAAAGGACATATTATGTATTGTCATCTTACCCGAAATGAGCCTTTTCAAAAAGGTGTAACGATACAACTGAATCTCAATTGAAAAATTCAAATAGTCCGGTAATGTATAAATTTTTGTTGTTCATATAGTAATGAAAAATAGCAACACAAAATATTATATTTACATGTCAAATAATAGTTTATTTGTCAAATTACGTATTGCTGACAGAAAAAGCTCGTTATTGAGGGGGTGATTCCTCAATTATTTACATTTTGAAATGGGTGATGAAAAACCGCAGCTCCCACTAGAAAGGAGAGCGTGGATTTTACGTCTCCAGCAAACGTATCAACAGCTTGATAAGAAATTAGTGAATATTGTTTGCTTTAACAATCAAATTCTTGAGATTACAATGCAATTATATGATTTTCTTGATAGATTCCTCAAAGTCGACCCTGATAAGTTAATAACTATCGAGCAAGCACGCAAGATGTCTGCTTATGTCGATGCAATTCGTACATTTGCTACATATTGTAAAAAGCTGACAGCACCAAGGTGGCTTGGATTCTTCCTCGCGGACAAAATTCATGCATCTATTGATGTGTTTACCGAAGTTTGGGATATATGGTGCTCATGTGCGAACCAATTTAATTATCCATCTTTTGAATTCAAGGAGGCTTTGTTCTATGCCTACTCCCAGGACCTCCTCAGCATACATGCAGCCTTAACAGGTATCGTGCCAGGTGTTTCTTTCAGATATAAAAGTGCAATCATCAGAAAAATGATAGAAATAGAATGGCTGCTCAATATCATCTCATCGGATCATAACAAGGTCAACTCATACATTCTCAAACAGACACAATGGCAAATTGTTAAAGAAAATATTGGCGTAGGTGGCTATGCCATCGTACACCTCGCTAAAATGAAATCTACTAGCCAGCTCGTAGCCGTTAAAGAGCTTAAAGCTGTTCAACTTAGCAAAACTAGGATGCTGTACTTGAAACGCGAAATCGATGCTTTAATGAGACTGTCGCACCCTAACGTTATTAAACTTATAGGCGTCACTGTAACTCCTCCATTCTGCATCGTAACAACATATGCGCCAAACGGAGTCCTTATTGATCTTGTATCTGGAAAAGGAGATAATTCACGCGCTACACCACTATTTAGGACAAAGGTTGCACTGGATATTGCTAGAGCCATGGAATACGTTCATAGTATTGGATTAATTCATAGAGATCTCAAGCCTCCGAATATTTTGCTCGACGAGAACGACAGAGCTGTAGTTTGCGACTTTGGTTTAGCAAGAATTACTTCATCACACATGAGTGGTGAGGTTGGCACAACACAATGGGTTGCTCCTGAATTAATGACACAAGATACTCCTTATACGACAAGCGTCGATGTTTACGCTTACGGTATCATGCTATGGGAACTTTTAACAGACGGAATTCCATATAAAGGCCTTAAAACCAACCAGATTTGCAATCTTGTTTTGAAGTATGGCGAAAGACCAGAAATTCCAGAAGACTGTCCACCAAGACTTGCTAAAGTCATCAAGCGCACATGGGCACAGCGTCCAGAAGACAGGCCATCGTTTTATGATTTACGTCGTGTTTTCGAAAGAGGCGATTGCCTATATCCAGGCACAAATGCTGAAGAATTCATGGCATTTGTTAACGCAACAAAGGCCGAACACGAGCAAGCGATGCAAGAGGCTTCTCAACAGAAATCAGTTCTCGACTCAGCAGTTTCCATTCTCCATACAAAGAGCCCATACGATCCTCTCTGCTCAGAAGCTTTGGAGACACTTATTTACTCCAAGATCTCACTTATGCCTTCTCTCGACAAAATCGTCATCATGGCCGGACTCAAAGAATCCAGTGAATTGGCAAAACGTGCAATTGTAAGAATCGTCGACGATATTTCAACGAATGCTTCTGTCATCGCGTCAAGTATTGAGCCATTGTTCAAGTCTGATCCAGAATTCGTCATCACTCAGATGAGAAAGTTAAGTGTCAGAATCGTTGACAGTTTATCAGTTGTCCAATCATATCTCAAACCCGATGAGCCACAGACACCACACATCATTGATGTACTGGGCAGCTTCCTCACTCAGGATTCGTTGGACTACATCTTCTCGTTGATCGACGACAAATACGCCAAGATCATTTTGGCGAAGTATTACGGCGTTTTCGGTGTAGTTAAGTTTTTGGCAAGAGTCGCATTCACTAACATGGAGACATTGTATTACACAATGAGGAAACTCAAGGAAAACGGCGAGTTAAGATTTATCGATGAGCTCAAAGAAGACAAACTCTCGAGAACAACATCAACATTGCCAGACGGTTCTTGGATGAATCACCAGAACTTTGTCCTTCTCGCTGACTGCGTTATCCCATGGATGCTTGAATGCAATCCAGGCCAGGCAACAGCAGAGATCATGCTTACATGCATCAAGTATGAAGACACGATCAACATATTGAAGTCGGAGCAGGGCTACGGACAAATCGCAAGGATGTTCTACGGCCAGAGAGTTGCTGTCGCTGAAGCAGCTGTTGATGTTCTCAAAATTATTGAAGTTCCAAAGGAGCACGCTGTCGCAATCTTTGAGGCAGCAGTTAGCGCCTACAAGAGATTCAACTCGATCAAGATCCTTCAGTGCGTATTGCACTTGATCAAGGCACACAACGGAATATTCGAACTTTCAGGATTCATCAGCGCGTTCCTTGACAAGCTCGACAAAGAAGACCACGATAAGAACCAGAAGCACATCAGGACATTAGTGAAAGCTCCACTTAGGAAGCACACATTAACATTTGATGATGACCTGTCGAAGAAACTCGCCACATGGCTTGGCAGATTGGACCACAACTGTGCAGCATTGATGGGTGTCGTTCTCCATAATATCGCATGCAAGACCGTTAACTCTGAGCTCTGCGTCGCAAGCTGCTTGAAGGTCCTCTACCACAAGCGTCCACCGTTCTCTATCGCTACGCCATTCTTGTACTGCATCATTGAATGCATCGACAAGCCAGGAGTCATCGAGAAGCTTATCTCTGAAAGGTTCGCTCTATACTTGTACCACATTCCAGTTCTGTATCCGAACGAGCCTAAAGTTCCAGAGATCATTGCGATGTTCGCTAATTTCTTCGAAGCACATCAGAACTCTTAAATATAGTAAAATACTGTTTTTGTTTGAAAAACTCAATATTTATCGTAGGAGAATTTTAAAACATCTCATTATATTCAACAAAATTCCAAAATTAATATATTTTGTCATGGATTTACAGTAACGATTACAAATTTGGCAATTTAAAAATAAGTCCAATTTTAATTTAAGAGTGACATTTGAGGATAATGTCAATGAAATAACTATTTTTTCATTCTGAATATTAAAGTCATTAGTGATAGAGCATTTTGGAATTTTGAATGATTAGTTTCTTTAACAGTAACAAATGTTTTCATTAAAGACGATGATTCTTTTTATGGATGTTCCAAACTTGATACTATGAATATATCAAAACTAGGTCATATTGTAATAAACTACGTATGATTGCAGATTTCAAATGTGATGCATTGATAGGCAGTCTTGTTTCAATCAAAGATAAAACGGTTATATACCATGCCCCAAAAAAGTGTTCATAAAGAAATAGTTATCAAAAGTAATGTCATGAATCTGCTTCTTATCAATCAGAAAACCTTGAAACAGTTTTCATGCCCTATGTAACCGAAATAAAAGCTAAAGCATTTTGTTATTGCAGAAATTTGAAAAACTTGTATTTTTCTAATAAATTATCTTCAATGAAGATATAGAAAATGTTTATGTTCTTAACAATGAAACATCAGTTGATTTGCTTGTCTCCGTAGCATGTTGCCCAAAGATACCGCAATGATTACTGTCGATCAAGTGAAACATTTTCGCTTCTTTGGTGTAAAATTGAAACCATTTTGTGAATATATCTCCTTGGCATCACCGTCACAGGGATAAAATCAATGAATAATAAACTATAAAATCCACCTTTATCATAATAATACAAAACACTCACAAATATTTAATTACTGCTGATTCTTCGAAGATGAAAGAGACTGCTGAGACACGTAAAGAGAAGATTCGCCACGTTTGTTCTTCGCCTTTGCATAAATATCATCCATGTTGATTCCAAATTCTTGCGCAAGGTTGTTGATGGCATCATCGTTTGCATTGTCATCAATATTATTCAGAACAGATAATTTCTGCATCAGCATCATCTTGTCATTCTGTAATTGCTTCCTCTTCCTTTCATTTGCCTGTCTTTCAAGAGCCTGTTGTTTCTGTGCAAGTTCTATCTGTCTGACTCTTTCCTCGAATCTATCCTTGAGGGCCTGTTTCTCTGCTTCCTTCCTTCTTTCATTCTGTGCTGCAATCTGCGCACGAATCTCATTATGAAGACGAATAGCAACAGCTTTCTCATGCCTCTGGATTTCTGCCTTCTCTCTTGCAAGCTCTGTTCTCGCTTCTGCATCTTTGAGCTTCTGAAGAATTGCAATACTTCTCTGTTCTTCTTGTCTCCTGATTTGCTCCATCTTCTCTTTGATCTTGACTTGATTTGCTGAATATCCTTGCTGCGCTTCCATGATCTTCACCATTCTTTCATGTTCTATTTCTCTGCAGCGACGCTCTGCATCTTCCATGCTTTGGATGAGTTTCTGGTTGAGTTTATCTCTCCTTTGATCGAGTTTTTCTCTTGCTGAATGGAATTTTTCGATTTTCTCTTTTTCTTTCTGCTGGAATTCTCTCCTGATCTTCTGTTTTTCTGCTTCATAAGCTTCAATATTCTGTTGAGCTCTTTGTTCTTTTTCTTGGGCAACCAAAAATCTCCTTCTTGCTTCATCTTCCGTCTTCTTCTGTATCTTTTTCTTTATTTCTTCTTGCTGCCTTATCCTTTCTTCTCTCTCCATGGCAATTCTCAGTGCTTCTTCAGCAAGCATCTCCTGTCTCCTCTGCTCTCTTTGCTCGGCTTCTCTCTGCTTCTCTAAGATCTGTTCGCGTCTTTTTTCTTCGATATCAGCTAATTTTTGCTTGGTTGCTTCTGCTTTTTCTTTTCTGAGTCTCTCTGCTTCTTTGGCTTCAGCTTCTCTTCTTCTTGCTTCTTCTTCGAGGAATTCTTTGTGTTTTTGCTCTTTTTCGAAAGCAATTCTTTTTGCCTCTTCTTCCTGCCTCAGTTTCTCACGCTCTTTCTCAGCTAGCTCTTGTTGTCTCTTTCTTTGCCATTCTGCTTCTTCGGCTGCCTTCTTCGCTTTTTCTTCTTCTCTTGCTTTTTGTCTTTCGATTTCTTTTTGTTCTCGGATTTTCTGTTCTTCTGCTTTTTGCCTTTGAAGAATGATGTTATAAAGCAGCTGCTCGACTTCACGCTTCTGTCTCTTCTGGATTGCTTCATATTGACGCTGATCTTCTTTCGAAACTGAGCCAGCAACAGATTTGAGCTCTCCATCATCATTTTTGTTCTCTTCAGCAGCTTTTACGAGTGCTTCACGCTTGGCTGTGACTTCTGCGATCATTGCGTCTTTATGTTCAATCAATTTATCGCGAACTTGTTTTCTGATCCTTGGATCATGAGAGTAAGTATTTAATTGGGATTCTGTTGGATATGATAACTCTTCTGGAGTGAAGCCGCAAAGCTGAATCGCTTGAACTGTAAATTTCTCTGTAAAATTCGGTGGTTGGTTCGGATCAAAGTTAAGAATGGATGTTCCTTGCGGTCTTGCTACTCTTGCACTGTATGAAGCTGGAGGGTCTCGAGAAACATTTTCGGAGAATTTCACATCTTGAATTATTTCCTTTTCTGATAGCTGAGGCTTAGTTCTTCCGTGGCTCCTTGGTGCTCTAGAGTTTTTAATAGGTTCTCTGATCTTTTTATTGATTTCGGTGGAAAGTGATGTTGATTGTGACTGAGTTGAAGTACTCTTCGTTTCTTCTGGCTCAGCTGGTTGCTTTGGCTGTTTTGCATTTGTTGGTTTTGGAAGATTTAGAGGAGTAGGTGATGGCCGCTTCACAGGACCGTTTTGTAGCACATTAATGTTGCTACTGTTCTGTTTGTTCGATGAATTATTGTAGTTTGTGTTCGATTTCGAATTTGAATTTTCGAATTTTTCGTTTTGATCGTATCCGCTTTTGTTGTTCGCTTTGTCATTACCACTGTTAGCTTTTGAAGCGTTAGCACTTGCGCTTTGTTCAGTGGATGAAGACATTCGAAATAAAAATTAAAAAAAAATTATCAACGATCTTAACGTCATGCTTTCAAAAAATAAGGTTCCAAAAATGATTTTAAAATTTTTTCTCTGTGAGTAAAATATTCGATGTATTTTCATGTGAAGTTTCTTATTTTAAAGTTTTTGTGATTTTTGATTTTTATTCGTTAAATTTTCGATTTTATTTGGATAAATGTTATTCTTATGATCTTCTAATGCATTGTACGATATTTTAATTCAAATCAGATATATTTGGGGATTGTAAAAATTAATGAGGGGTTCTTGTTGGATTATGCTATACGGATTTCTCTTTTGACATTAACATGAAAAAACTCGCAATTATAGACAAATTACTTATATGTTATTATATTGCAGTGATGTGTTAAATATTAGAAAAAAATCGCAAATAAAAAATATAATTTACAAGAAAATATATATATAAAATTATGATATCTTTGGATCTCCTGCGACTCTGTGGATTGGTTCCATTCCAAGAATTGTCGGTTCTCCGTTCCAATATGGCAGGAAAATGGCGCCCAATTCCCTGTCTCCATTTAATACAGCAATGTGATAAGGGCTGCTCTTGAGGCTGCATTTTAAGGGATCAATGCCGACCTTTATCAGCGCTCTTGCCACTTCTGTCTTCCTGTAGTATGTCGCGTAGCACAAAGCTCCCCACTCCTTTTGATCCTGCTCGTTAAGATCTATATAATTAAGGGCAACAAGCATAAGGATGGAAACATCGCCGAAAGCAGCAGCAACATGCAAAGGAGAAATGCTATCTAATGCTTCGACGCTCTGTGTTGACGTTATGCCTTTGTTCTTGAGGTGCTGCGAGTATCTGATCCTCTTTCCTGGACACCTCAGCTGTCCTGACAATACGCAATTTAATACTTTGTCGAAGTTGCCTGATTCAATCGCCTCGAATATGTCGTCGTGGCATTCTTTCGCGTAGGCGAGTTCAGTGTATTTCATTTTGATCAGCTGCTCTCTTGATAGATCCCTTTCAGGCTGTTTTGCCGAGTAAAGGATTTTGTTCGCTTTCTCGTTTCCTATCTTATTGATCAAAAGCTTGATGTCATCGTCGAGTTTGTCCAAAGTTAACGATCTGACTTTAGACACGTTGACACCCAATGATCTGTGGACGCCTGAACAGTGGATGCAAATAGACGTTCCCCAGTTGAGGCAGCACCAAGTTGGATGGTCGGCACCGCAGTCGCAGCACTTGGCTTCCGTGTGCTCGCTCTTCTTCACCTCGTTGATGTCTTGGTGATCCAAGGAATAAGTGATTGAGTTCATGATTGTTTGCATCCAGTTCTCCATGTCTCGCGCGTCAACGCATTGGAAAACCCACTGGCTGGACATAGTCGTGATCCTGATGCAGTTGGGGCGGCCTGTTTCTGTGTCTTTCTTCACTGATGATGTTAAAAGTGATATTTTTCCGCGGCACTCGGAAGTTCCGTCTTCTTTTGACTTGTAGAATGAGAATTCTTGGTTCTTTATGACAGCGAATCTTGAATGCCAGACATGCGAAAAGCCTCCACTGCGTTTCCAAAGATATCCAGATTTTGTCAAGCCGATATGAGGCTGGATATCAACTAAAGATGAGATTGTCTGCTTAGTTGTCTTCGTTTTAGCTGCAAATGAGGACATTTCGTCGACATAGGTTGGTATAGCAAGTTGTAACGCACTGAATTCATCTTTCGAGGTATCATAATTGAATAAGCAATCTCTGAGTGTTACAGCGAAACTATTCAAAAACATCAAAAGCTGTGTGTTAGTAAATTAAAAAAAATCTGAACATGCAATAAATTCTTATAAAAAAGAATTTGCGCATGTTCATAAATACATACTGTAGCTGTAAGTTCATATGAGTTTTTCCTTTCAACGAGTTCTAACGATCTTTGGAATTCAAAGTTCGATAAAGCTGCCTCTGTATTTGCTGCTCTGATAGGTGCACAGGACGGAACTTCGTTTTTCTTAGGAGTGAGCATCCTTTCTAAAATCGAAAAATAATTATTTCTTTTAATTAGTTGTTCTTTATATAATCTCTCGCAGTTGCCTATATCTCCACGTACAAAATTCTGTAAAGGTTCGATTATCGATTTTTCGACTTGAGAAAAATGATCTGATAATGCGCTTCTGAAGTAAGATATGCAACTTGCTATGTTAGAGATTGTTGGATCCGAGGAGAAGCTTCCACACTCCAAGAATTTCTTTGAAATGTTTTCTAGCGAATTTGCTAAAGTTGATCCGGCAGAAATGTAAGTAGAAAACGCACCAATTGTATAATTTATGTTCTGTTTCAGGCGCAGTATGTTTTCCAAACGTTTATGCTGTGAATTGATGTGGAAAGGTGAAAGTGTGATAAAATCATATTCATCATTCATTTTTTTGAATGAATTTGTTAGGGAACCGGCTTCCTATATTTAAAAAGCTGCATATTTTTATTAGAAAAATTTGTTTGCCGGATTAAGGTTAATTTTGTTTCTTTTTTATATTTTCATTTTCATATACTTTGTAACACGTCTAAACATTTCCTCGCTTTAAAAATTATGTTTTACGTTTTTTATATTAGAAGTGTTTCAACTCGTTTCTGGCTTTGTGATAGGATTTGAGATCTCAAAGTTAAAAAGTATCATTTTTATGTCTATCTGATTAATATATGTAAGTTTCAGCTTAATTTGAAGAAATAAATTAATAATCAAAAATATTTTTGTAATTTTC
>MRSU01003549.1:0-23442 GCA_008369845.1 Trichomonas gallinae | reverse complement strand
GAGGAAAGTCGCCGTTAGAGATCATATTCCCCTATACCATATGTATCCAACAGGCATGGTTTCGAGTCGATCTGAAAAGGCGGAGGGAGTTTCCCCCCTTTTTACAAATCAATATTTTTTCATTCGTTTTTTCATAAAATAATTTTTCGTTTCTTGGTTTTTATTTGAGTCTTTTTTGCGGCGCAATCGGATAAACTATATATTGAGGAGCATGTATGCATCATATTCCGAAAACTTTGTGATTCGAATTTCGAAAATTTCGATCAATCCTGTGTTTAGAAACTCATAACCATTCTTTTTAATACGTATTGGTTATCATATACCATAATACAAATACGACCGTATGATATGAATTTCCTTCAAAATTCTGATAATCTAACAGATCGGAACTGATATGTTATTTCATTATAGTTAAATTCTATTTTCGCTGTAGAACCTATTTCAATTTATTAGATTGTTCAATTTTATTCCTCAATAGGAAAAATCAAAAATTATTGATGATATTATCGATTTGAAATTGAGCAGTCATACAGAATAATATAGCACATATATGCAATTAATATTTACAAAAAATGAGATATACCAAGGATATAACGAATTATAAAAACAATAACAAATTGTAGATTTTCCATATTTTTCATAAATTATAAAATATTTTGACCATAAAATAGCGAATATAATGTTCTCAATGGGCCGTAGATTGCAAGACAAAAATCTGTCAAAGAGCAATTTGTTTTGTCAAATTTTATCCATTTGTCAGAAATTAAATATTTACATGTCAAAAAATCATTTTTATAAAGGGGATGATTGATGGCAGGAGTCTATTACGATTTCCGAACAAAATGTCTCAATCTACTATAGATGACTGCTTGCGCGTATTTGAGCCATCTCCTTTTTGGTCTTCTCTTCCGTGCCGCGAAAATGAGATAGAATATGTCCACGAGTTCATTAGCAGCGCGTTTAACTCTAAGGTCCCTAAAACATTACATTTGAGCGGTAGACCATGCACTGGCAAAACATCTGTTGTCAGTTTATGCGCAATGATGAGCATGCACATGCAGAATATCGAGTTTTTGAGCATCGAGGAATGGTCAAATGGCCAATATGAGATAAAGCCAAACAAAATTAGACGCCTTATCGTTATAGATCTCCCGCCCCATCATTTAATACCAGAACTATTTAACTTCTTTATTCCATTAAATTACTCGATAATCCTCATAACGCAAGATGCGAGGATTGATTTGCCACATTTCGATATGTTTTTCTCAACCAAGATCAATTTCAGCTCCTACGATAAAAATCAGATAACATACATTCTTATTGATAAGCTTAGATGCGTATCAGATGCAATTGATGCCGGCACAATCGATTATATAGCTCAAATGACATTTATGAAAGGCTATGGTCTTGAAGGTGCCATAACTTTGCTAGTAAATGCTTTGCAAGCAGCAAAAGCCCAAGAAAAGCACACACTTGATAAAGAAACTGTTCAAGATACATATTACAACTTGACAGAAGATCCTGTCGTTACAGAAAATGAAGACATATACAATAGATATGAAATAACCATTACTGGATAATTTTTGTTTGAATTTTATATTTTATTAAAAAATATATATGTATGCTTAGTTATAGACCAATCATTAGATAAACTATAGCTACATGTTTAATAAAATCTACTCTAAATTGTTCTATTTTCATTATAATATAAAAAATATAAAAACACGTGATATCGGTTGTTTTCTATATCAATAGTTATTATACTTTACTAATATTCAATAAAACACAATTTAATCTGGTCCTAACTCCATATCATTATTATCATTTTCAGATTCAGCTTCTTTTGGTGTTTCTGCTTCTGCAACTGGTTCTTCTGTAACTATATGGACCTGCTGTTGGAATAATGTAACTTCTTCTGCATTATCTTCATTTTCGTCGACTTCATCAAGCTTAACAATCTTAGGTTTCTTGTTTTCATAAACTGTTAGATCTGGATCTTGAGTTTCTGTGTCTGTATTTCCTTCTGTAACGAAAATTAAATCTTCTTCATCTGGTTTTTGAGGTTCTTTGTCTTCTTGTGCTTCATCATCAGATGACAAAAGGTCTGGATGATCTTTAAGAGACTGGCCAGCGTCAAGAACAGCTTTTCTCTGCATTTCGCGGAATTTTATTCTATTTTGATCAGCTTGTTGACGTTTTTCTTGTTTGATCTGTTCTCTCATTGCCTTTTCAGCTTCCATACCTCCTTCTGCCCATGCCATGACAAGGCGACGCTCATCCGCTTCAATTGGCGAATCATCCAAATATCTAAGCTCTTTGTTCATAGAAATCAGGCGTCTGCGGTAGTTGGTCATATTGCGTGTGACTGGGTTACCTGAATTCCTTAAAACTCTAAGATTTGGAATCATTTGAAGGTATTCAGCGAATTTTTCATCTTCCATGCCGTTATCTGTCATGTTAAGGATTGAAAGCTCAGGAACTTCGGCAAGGCCTGCAAGTGCTTCTGGTTGTTTCAATCTGTTGTGATCTATTTCGAGTGTTGTGAGATTTGGACAATGTCCGAGTCCAGAAATGTGAGAGATAAAGTTATTCGAAAGAACAAGTGTTTTGAGAGACACTAAGCCCTCAAGACCAGAGATTTCTTCAATAATGTTGTTTTGAAGATATAAACAAGCAAGATTTTTAAGGTTTGAGAGTCCTTCGATAGTAGAAATAGCATTGTTATTCAGCCAAAGGGCCTTTAAATTGACATATGGGTCGAGATTTGCGATTTTTGTGAAAGATTTGTAGTGTAAATACAGGACATCGTTGAGTTCTGGTGAACTAACGTATCCATTATTCTTCTTTAAGGCCTCCTTGATCTTTTTCTTCGTGATTGGATTTCCATCCTGGTCTTCTTCCTCCTCAAAGTAACTCATTTTATAATAAAGTGAACCAAAATTTTCCAAAATTAAAAACGTATATTTATTGACACGTAAACAATTATATTTGACACATAAAATCGATTTTTGACAAAAAAAATTCCTTATAAGCGCGAAACATTAACTGTATTACAAGAGATTGGGGATATATATAATATCTCAGGTATTGTTATGTAGTTCCTGCCTCGCAAAAGGTTTTTTTTAAGATTTAATCTTAGTATATGACAAATAAAATCGGTTTTTTGACGCGTAATTTATTAATAACTGACAAATAAAATTCAAATTTGACAGGTAAAGTTATTGTTTGAATTAATATTGACATGTAAAATCCAATCCGCTTGATATTCATCAAATCGAAATTATATATCATATTCGTGCAACTTCGCTTGTACGTTTATTCTATAACCTGGAATATTTACTATGTTGTCGCATTAGTTTTGAGAAATAACAATTTTTTTACATGAATCAGGACAAAATATAAGTTGGTCAATGGATCAAGCCTATTTAAATATGAAAATAATATTATATGCATTGTATAGATAATAATACCTTGAGAATGAAGATAGAAATGAACGTTTTATTATCTTGATATTTTCAACATCGTCATCCTCAAAGATGATCGATAAAAAATAAATGAGTACAATTTCATATAATAAAATACAAGTGTTTTAGTTTAAAATGACCTAATTTCTTTTTCGATCAGAAATAATCAAACTAATTTTGCTTATTTTTGTGTGAAATGGGGATTATATGTGATAAAAAGCTCAAAAATAGAGGAATTTCATTGGCTTATTTAAGGTGGCCCTGTAAAATTTTCCCAAATTTTAGAAAAAATGTCTGCAGATCCTTTGCAGCAGACTTCTTTCGACTGCCTCCACCCTGTAACAGTCGAGGAACGCGGCCGCGTCAAGGGTGACGAGGAATCTACGTTCAAAGTCACTCTCGCGGATTGTTTGGCTTGTTCCGGCTGCGCAATCACGAAAGACGAGATTACAATCATTTCGGAGCAGAATACATCGAAAATATTCGAGAAATTGGATGAATTGAACGACTATATCGTGCTCGTTGCTACACATGTTGTTGCTAATTTGGCGGCTGTTAGAAATTGGTCCGCTGCTAAGGCGTATGCTGCTATCGTTCAGCTATTCATGGCGAAGGGCGCAAAGAAAGTTGAATTAGACACAAACTGGCAATTAATTTTCAGAAGATTGGTTGAAAAGGAATATATTGAAAATCAGACAATGTCACCATTCATGATTTCAAGATGTGCAGGCTCTGTCGTCTATTACGAAAGAAAAACACCATACGCAAATCATTTAGCACAAATTAAACCTTATCCTCAATTATTCGCCACTCACGAGAAGAAAATCCTCAACTCCACGACTTATGTTCTCTATATCGGCCCGTGCTATGATAGGAAACTCGAAGCAGCAAGATTTGAAGAAGATGTCGACGCAGTTCTTACAATCGGCGAAATAAATGAACACATCGTTGAGCCAACAGATGAAATCCCTGTACAGTTCCCGTTCGGACTGGATCTCGACGCTATAACGAAAGATTTGGTGAAAATCAGAGATTCAATAGGAACAGACGCAATTTACCAGTTGATTGCTGAAATAGAGCCACTTCTTACACCTGATGAGATCAACAATTTAATCAGCGAACTTCCTGCAAGATTTGATTGCGAATTAACAGGAAACTCGTTTGACGGCGAGACATTGAACAAGCGTCTTACTAAGACCATGGACATGATGAAGAGCGGAAAGAAAGTTCCAAAACCAGCTCCTAGAATCGCGCAAATCGATTTCTGCAAAGGCGGCTGCTTAGTTGGCGGTGGACAGATCAGAGGCGATTCTCCGGCACAGAGAAGGGCTTTAATTGCTGCTACACAGAAAGTTCACGCTGAAAATGAATATGAAAACATTGAATTCCCAACAGAACTCTACTTAGACATGCTTAAATACGGCTACAAGACAACCTACGAATCTCTTCCTCAGGAAGAAGAAAAGGACCAATTCGCTTGGTAAGAATTTTTTTCTTATTTACTTCAATCTCCTTTTATGTTTATAATTGCTTAATAAAGAATCTTTATTTACTAAAACTCACCTCAATTATGCCATCCATAATCATGTACACAGTGAAAATATATTTTGAAAAAAATAATGAACTGTTTAATCGAGATATGCTCAATTTATGAAATATATGGTCGATTAATATATTAAGCTTGCATTGATTATGCTTGGAAATGAAAATTGAAAAATTCAATTTTTATTTTTTGGATTTTATCGAATACTGATATATTAAAAAAAAAAAAAAAATGAAAGAGCTTGAGTTCTGTTTTGAAATATATTTTATTCAAAACAACAACTAAATAAGATAGATTTTATTTTTAATAAATAACAAACAAAAATAATAAATATAATATACAATGAGATTACCACCATGGAATCCATGTAAGTGGCATCTTCGACAAGTTATCAACGTCCATTGCATCATTAATCAATTTATCAACTTCTTTCTCAATGTCTCCGTCTCCTTTGATTCTTGGGTATACATTGTCGACTTCTGGTGAAGCCTCGAACGATGATGTGAAGTCCTGTATGTAAATTGTCGGGACAAAATATTTCTCGAAAGGTGGCGTCAAAACAGCAAATTGCAAACAAGGCGCCAAGCCTCTCTTATATGATCTGATGTCTTCTAGTGTTGATGTTAAACTCTCTCTGAACAAGCCATTAACGCCAGCTGTTCCGAGTGCTCTCTGCATCATCGCAGTAAGTCTGAAAGGAACAGGCTGCATTGTCTGAGAAATCGTGAATGATGAATAGTCTAAAGCACCTGATGCTTTGTCGAACAAAATGTCATTGAGTGATGTATCCATTCCTCCACCGATGAAGTAGAGAGCTGAGATGATACCAAGTGTTCTAGCGAACATCGACTGTCTCTCTGCCCAGCGCATTGCAGACTGTGATGATGTCAAAATAGCTTTCGCTAAATCGTCTTTTCCTCTTTCTTTGAGGATCAAATCTTTAACATCGTGTTGCTCGTAAGCGATTTCCTCTTGAGCAGCAGATGTCTGCCTGTAGCTGAAAATCAAGTTGAGCAGTGTTGTTGATCCTTTGATTCTCTCTTTGAGTGAAACATCTTTCGCAATCAAAAGATTTGTTCTCCACTTCAATGAGCGAATTCCTGGAGATGTTGCTCTCAGCAATGTCTCGAATTGGTCAGCCAAGAAAATGTTGTTTGTTGTTCTCCTCAAGAAGAAAGAATATTTCCTTCCATCTGAGCCCATCATTGAAACTATTAAACCATTATCTAAGTTTTGCACTGAATGGAAGAATTTAACAAGTTTGACGTCAGATTCCATTGCTTTGTAATTCGGGATTTTAATCTGCCACGTTGTCTTCTTTTCGAGCTGTTTGTTGAATGACGACATTGGAATAACTCTGATTGAATCCTGTACTTGCTGCATTGACTGTAACAATTCTTCAGCAGCTTCAAAGTCCTCTTTTTCGATAACGTTTTTAGTTAAAATCGAGCCCATTAAAGGTGTCAACCTTTTTCCGAACAATTTCTTGAAATCTTCATCAATGTGTGAATGATATGTTTGGTTATACAAATGGTAAATCTTCTTCATCAGTTCAATATCCTGGTTGGCAACAAATTGGGCCAATAATCTGATAACTGCACCCCATAAATTGTGAGCCATTTTAATAAAACCATTTGTTATTAAACTGATGTGCGAGAATTTAATAGAGTGAACTCTCTTGATTTCATCACTGAGATCCTCTAAGCACTCGTTGTCTGGGTTCAGTTGTAGTTCTCTGTTCAAGTTAAAGAAGAATCTTTCGTGTAATGCTGGCATTGTTTGACGGACGATTCTCGCCGCTGCCATTGCAACGTTTTTATGATTCGAAGTAACAAGAGTTAAAGCCAATGAAACAACTAAAACTGTTATTGATGGATCGAATGTTTCGAATGCTGATGCGATTAAATTGCAGATTAATTCTGAGTCTTTGAATTTCAATAACAAAGAAATCAAATGCATCAAGTAAATCTTTCTCGCTTTCGTCCTTGTAGAAACTCGAGTTTTGATTGCGTTGACAGCAGACATAACTGTTTCTTCGCTGCTTGTTGCGTTAGAAAGAATGATCAACGTATCGGTGATTTTGTCGTAATTTCTGTTACCTTTTTCAAGATGCTTTTCTGCTTCGCGCAGTTCTTCGATGGAAGAAGCCTGTTGGAACAAATCTTTGCCGACTAAATTTTCTAAACGTTTTCTGAAGTATCCGTCAAATGTTTCCAACTGGTTTAATCCAGCTTGTAGTCTTTCTCTGCCCTGCAAAATCAAAATTCTCGAGAATCTATATCCATCTGATTCTTTGTCGGCGAAGAACAAGTCAGCCAACCTTGATGCTTCATCATATTGTTTGGCGTATAATGTCGCCGACAAAATATTTATTGCGAAATCGTTCAAATCGATTCCATTCGGCATCAATCTGACAATATGGAACAGCTGGTTCTGGCGCTCGTAGTCATCTCTCATCTGTGGCAGTTTGTCGCTCCAATTCTTCTGGAATTGTTTGATATAGGATGGATTTTTGTGGCAGTTTAAGACTTCTTGGAGTTGATGGAGTTGTTCGGCCAAAAACAGCTTCTTCTCGTAGATTGATTTGTTGTTGCGCGAAATTGTTTGTATTGTGGCAGTTAAATACCTCCAGCCTAAATGAATGATCTTCTTTGCTTCGTTAAAATCGCCTAAATTAATGAAAAGTGTTGCTTTTTGTATGCAGTCTTCTGTAGTATATCCTCCTGTTCTTGTTACATACTCCAGAGCTTTCTTCTTGTCGCCACAGTTGAGCTCTGCTGTCCAGAAGAATCTTGCGATCTTTGCTTGAGCTGCCAGACTTTGATGCTCGAATTTGTCACCGTATTGTAAAATGTCAGACCATCTTTCGACTTCAGCGAGACATTCTACGTGTTCTGCTATGTATCTCTCTGGCTCAGTCTGCTGGCCGATGAGTTCGATAGCTTTTGACCATTCTCCAAGCTGCATTGCTGCTGTGATATCGAGCTTAGGAATTTTAGATGCAATTGACAATGCATCTGTTTTTCTGCCAATGACATAGTTTGACACGGCTAAATCAGAAATCAAATCCTGGCCAATCTGGTTGTCTCTGAGCAAAGGAAGACTCTCGATGAATGCAAATGCGATGTCATAGCGTTCGATCTTGAAGCATTTCTCAACAAGGAACTTCGTGTTAATTCCTAAATCGATTCTACTTAAAACAGCGAATTCAACTAAATTCAAGAATTGCAGGAGAACGTCATCAGGCAAATTAGGCAACTGCATAATCTGATTTAGCCTCTTCGAGAATAATCTGTAGCAATTCTCTTCGAATGTAATATAAGCAGCGAAGAAAGCAAATGGGAACAAAAATGATGGCTTAACTTCCAAATACTTTGTGCACCTTATTGATGCAATTGGAGAAAGCTCAATCAAGAGTTGTAAAAATCCATCGAAGGCCTGTGAAATCTCTGTTGATGAAGCTTTGGTCAGATTAGACAAATCTTTCAGAATCTGTTTCATTTTGCCTGGTGTCATTTTTTCTGTTTCAACGTGTTTTTGAACTGTTGGAGGGATGAATGGTGCTGTCGTAGAACTTCTCTGTCTGTCTTTCATCACGTTTAATAAATAAGTTGCTCTGTCTCTCCATCTCATCTGCGAGCGACTTGCTATACTCTCCAAGCATCTTCTTATCGGACTCAATAAACTCTCCGGATGAATTTCGTTCAATATATATTCGATTAAGTTGAAGCTTGCCTCTTGTACAGGAATCGGCATCTCAGCCAAATTCAAAATGTCGACAATTCCAGCGACGATTGTCGGCCTGTATGATAGAGAGTAAGAAACAATTGTCTTGAGTAAAGTGAACAAATCAGAGATCTTCGTATCATCCCTTCTCGACTTCAATAACAAGAAAGCGTTCGAAATTACTAACGTCAAGATAGAATCGCATTGTCCTGATGTTGCCTGTACTATAGATGCGACAATCAATGAGCACTCATTCGTCGCATCATCGAGCCAATGTTCTTTAACAGCTTCATACACTTGGTCGATGAACTTGATAATGTGAATGCCTGAGTCAGCGATAATCATTCTTAAATAGCCTAAAAATATTGGCAATTTTTCACCTTTCATGTTTTTGATGTATGGCAAAATCTCGTTGATTACTTCTGGCAACATTTCAGGGATAATCGATGGCTCCACGTGGAATATCATTGCTATGCATTTGACAACTGATTCTTGGACAGTTATAATGGAAATAGAATTGAAACATTTGTGTAAAAATGGGAAAATTCTAGAAATGAAGTATGACTTAAATATCGGAATGTTGATGATGGATGACCTGAATATTGACTGCTTCTTAGTCCTCGTTTGTATTTCTTTCGGTTTTCCAAGGCACCCGATAACTTTAAGTGTTTTAATGACAAGTTTGGAATTTGAGCTCTCGTGTAATATATCTAGTAAAGTCGGCATCAAAACATCACCGAATTTGACACCAGATTCGGCGAGATTTTTAAGGGCTTTCATGCCTTCTATTTTTGTCCACGGATGGACAGGGAGCTCCAGCATGTCTTTGAGTATGTCTATTATAGGAGAAAGAGGAACAATGTCCGGACAAAGTAAATGCAAGTTTTGAATTGACTGAATTAATGATGCATCGACTTCGCGCAAAATTGTTGAATTTGCGAAAATAAGTGTTTTGTCTTTGTATAATGTGAATCTTCTTCTTAACATGTCTGATATTTTCTCGAAGATTCCTTCTGCGTAAAGATGTAGGAAAGGAGCTGCAGCTTCCAGTATCTGCGGGAATATAATCCAAACAGGCATCGTTGAAGGAACAATAATAGAAAGATTCGGGTTCATAGTCTTCAAACTTGACAGCATCATGTTTCTAACAACTGTGAAATTGAAGATCGGGAGCTGCTTGATGACGTTTAGCGCGTGCTCTCTCACTTCTGTGAACTCGTCGTTCAAAAATCTGCAAAATGTCGGGAAAACTTCTTGTTGTGATATGTATGGATATGTTTCTGGAATGAAACTCTTCACGGAATTGAGTCTGACTGATCTTGATGAGTCATCTATTGCAAATTTGACCATGCGAATCATTAATCTTAAAGGCAAATTTCCTTCTGATGATTTAAATAAGTGAACAATGGCACCAACAACTAATCTTCTTACATCAATGTCCTTGGATATCATTAATTTTTCGATTAATGTTGCTAAATCAATCGCATCGTGAGTTTCAACTTCTGGAAATTCATATAATGCTTCTAAAACTATAACTAAACGATCTGTTAAAGAGGACTGTATTGTTAGCTCTTGTCTGATGATTTGCAATATCTGAGACTTAAACATATTGAAAGTTGAAGCCCATTGTGGAATTGATTTATTTAAAGCCTGTAATAATCTGTGAATTTGCAATGGAACTTGTGATTTCTCAAGTATTTTGCGTACGTATGTGATAAACGCTGAAATATTCGCATTAAAGTTAGGAAAAGACTCAATTGCAGTAATTGTGATTTCAAAAGCGACAGGTGGGCCAATGGACGGTGGCAGTTTTTCATTGAACAAGTTTATGAGCTGTAGAAGCTGCTGGCAGCTTTTTGGATCGAATTTTCTGAAAATTTCAATCATATCTTGAATTAAGTATAATGTTTCTTGCGGCTGCTTGAAACCCCAGTTTGCGAGTGTGTTGAATATATTGGAGTAAGCATCTTGCGAAATTTCGATGACTTCGAGTCTCGCCATTTGAAAAATTGTTTCTAGAGCGTAAAATGAGATTTCCATGTTAGGAGCGTTAATGAATGCCTCACACTGAGGGTAAATAAGATTGTTTGCGTTTCTTTTTGAAATCGTTGGTTGTAATTTAAGAAGTAATAATAATATTTGGATTGTTCCTACAATTTCAGCTGGATTATGAACCTCACTGAAGTTTTTGATCGTTGTAAACATTAAAATGTTATGTATTTCGATGAGAAAACTTTGTCCGATCGAAGCAGACTCGGAAGTGAATAAAACTTCAATTGCATTTGTCAATAATTCGTTAATTTGCTGATCATGGTGTAATAATGTGTTGCAGACAATGTTTGCGAATGTTGTTCCTAATGAATAAAATAATTCTGGTGCGACCAATGCGAGTTCATGCCAAATAGTTGCAGCAGCGTATCTTTCATCAGGATTGTCGAACTTTTCAAGATATATTTGAGCTTTATGTACTAAGCCACTCAAATATTTATCTCTATTTGGTCCATTTATACGTGCAATTCGTCCAGCAACGGAAGCACCTACTTGTACTAATGGTTTATAGCCTGGTTTAAGCAATTTATCGATGATTGGCGAAAAAAGGGGAACTTGATGATCAAAAGGATATAGTGAAATGATTGCTGTGAGGCAAACAGCTGATGCGTATCGCTTCCTTTTATCTATTGATTGCGCATCTTCGTCTATAAAACTCAATATTTTTGTTAAAAATGAAGGCGCGAGTTGAACAGAAGTATATCTAAAGAGATCGATGATTTTTGATTGCACCATTTTGCTGGAACTCATCAAATCAGATGATTTTACTGACTCATTAAGAGGTACAGCTGATGCAAGGATCTGCTTCAGATATTCATCCATTTTTCAGTCACTTTTTGTCGGTCACGTTTTGGAAAATTAATAAATATAGAATAATAATTATATATCGATCCAAATAAGCATATAAAATTATTTTGAATTACAAATAATCGTTCAACATCAATTTATTTTTAACCCTCAAAAAATATTGCTTAGACAATATTATCATTAAATTCCAAATATTGGTGAAAAATAGTTTTGTTTAATCAAAATAAAAAAATAAATTTTTTTAATGAAATATTTCAAAAACTATTTCAAACCTAAGTTTTCAGCGGTTCTAAAACGAGGAGCCTATGCCTTTTTATTAATATTTTCATTTTACACTTTTATTTTTTAAATATTTAGATTTTATTGTGATTTTTATTTCTATTTTTTAGTCATTTTTGACTTTGAGCGAATAACAATATAGTATTTGAGATTTTGATGTTAATACGAATATATTGATCTATAGCAATGAGATTGTTATACCTTAACAATTAGATGATAAATTATTATGACAGAATGAATAGTATTAAATATTATATAAGAGAATATAAATTTACTGTACGATCTTGACAAGCTGGTTCTGAAGACGATCGAAGCCTGATGCCAGGGCATCAACCATATCCTTGGAAAGATCCATGGATATACTCTTAAGCGGCGGGAGAATGCAATTTCCAGTAGCTGCTGGCTGTATTCTCATGGTAATGTTTGCGATAGGCCTTGCAATTCTACCTAATGATTCTGTGGCAACTTGCATTGAAGTATTCCAGTCATGATAGAGAACTCTAGATAAGGATGGAGAGTGTTCACTGCAAAATGAAATACATTTATCTTTTAATCCGAAGGCGATTTTGGCAATTTTCTGTTTAGTTTCGTCGCTTAATTCTTTGATAACCGGGATAATATCTTTTTCTGACTCTGGCTTATCGTTAATAATTTTATCGAGGACTGGGCATAAAATTTCGAGAATATGCAATGTTTCTGATTGTGTCGCTGAAAGAGATTCTGAAAGTGTAGTTGGGAGATCCTGTACATCGCCAACACGCCATGCGAGGACCTTAAGAATCAAGTTCTTGAGAGCGTTATCATCAAAACTCTCTATACCTGACATTCTTCTATTATAGTTTACAAAACTTTTCTCTCTTTTTTCATCGCGTATTCATGTTCTTTATAATATATAGATTCAAATGAACTTGAGTTTGAGATAAAATATCAACTTCTTGAATGATTTTTTCCATAATATTTATTTTTTATTTCATATATCATTATTATATATGATTATATATTTATATTTTTATTTATTTGGGAATTTTATTTGGAGACCAAAAATAATTTTTGAGGGTTTAATTTTATTAAATATTGAATTCACTAAACATAAATATCCCAATTTTAGCATAATTATTCATTTTAAAATTATGAATATGTCACTTTTTAAAGAAAATCTGTCATTGTAAAATATCAAATGTCAGATTTTATGAAACAATTAAAAATCTAGTAAAATATGATTATAATATGTTAATTTCATATAATTTTCATTTTTCATGAAAATAAATTTAGAAAAGAAATCAGAAGTTCAACATTCATATAATGCTCCAGAGGTATTCACGCGATTTACTCAAATCCACGAATATGTCACAGAGAATCGTCCATATGAGTTCAATTTCAATATGAATTATTTAACTTTTTTATTCCTCAATATAAGTAACATGAAAATCGAAGCATACTATAATATAGGAACTAATACATACTATGCTGGTGAAATTAGTCAAGAAAGCCAAAATTATGCCCTTCATTCAGGTACAACAAGTTTTTTTCTTGTTGCTACATCAAAAATCAATCAGACTTTAATTGCTTATGTAGTAGATGATTCAAATCTAACAAGTGTATCTATTTCAACAATTCCTTATCAAAATCTAACAATACCTGCTGATTCAGCATTCTTATATATTCCTACATTCAATAATTCTACTCAAATAATACAAAATGCAACACAATTCCCTCAGTTTATTATCGCAAAAAATTCAATAAATTTTTCAAGTAATTACCAAGAAACAACTGGTGTTAATCTGAATTACACAGTATCAGATGAACCATGCTTCATTGGATTCAATGGAATTAAAAAGATTCAGAAACAATTAGTTTCAATCAAATATATTCTCAGCAGCACAGTTAAAAAAGATGACCCAAGTTCAAGCGATAATGAAAATGTACCAGACACATCTTCATCAGTCAATAATAAACAATCATCTGATGAAAGTTCAATTGGACTCATTCTCATGGTTTCATTTTTAGTAATAGCCATTATAACATTCATCTATTCATATGTGCGGCAGAAATTCCTCCAAAATCAATTCACTTATGTTGAATTAGAATAATGAATCGATGACAATCGCCAGCAGTCTTTTATATTATAATATATCATTGGTACAAGAGGATCAGTATAATTTTTATGCGATTCATGTGAATTAATTTTATTTCATTTTATAAAATTTGTTTGTAAACATGTAATAGTATTTAGCACTTTTTAGTCATGCTTGTATATAATTGGATAGATAATTGATAAAATTAGTCAACAAGGCTGAAATTATCTTTGTTGTTAATCAAAACTGCTGTAGTGTAATCGGCATCATGCTTGCCTTCGGCTAAGCCCAACTCCTTAACGATGAAACCGTTCTCAGAAGCAACTCGCATCAAAACTTTCGGATCAACAACGTGAAGATATGTTCCTGTTGTCTTCGCTGGCTCATTTCCACCTGGAGTGAATGCGAATTTGTTGATTTCGCCTGGCCATTTCTCACCTTTCGCGAATTTCTCAATGTATTCAGCGAGATGCTCGGAAGCAGCGTAATGGTAAGGTGATGCTGTTAATAAGAAGAACCTTCCACCGGGGACTAACCACTTTGCAGCCCTCTTGAACATTTCTTCGAAATCTTTTGGATGGAAGAAATGCAAAACACGGGCCATGTGAATCGCCTCTATGGAGTTTTCAGGGAGATCGATGTCATATGGCAAGGTACCAAGTGCCAAGTAGAGTCTTTCCCTATCTTTATCGGTCAATTCCTTGTTTTTAGTGGCAATGTCCAAGTTTTTCTGGTCCATCTCGTTCATTATAACAGTTGCTCCTGCTTTGACAGCGGCAACAGTTGCATATCCGTAGGATGCACCACCATCTAAGACTGGCTTAGTGCATTTGGCCGCAAAGTCAACGAATTGCTTTGTGACTCCCAAAAGATATGGTGTAGCATAGCCCATTTCGTTGCATGTTCTGATCCTGCCATCAGGGGCTGGTGCTGGAAGCTCGTAGTCTGGGATCTTGCTAAGATCTAACGTAGAAGCTTGAACTCCGAACATTTTTGAAAAATGAAGTCACTTTGAATTCACTCTCAATTTTAATAAAGTTATTTTTACATTGATTTTCCCGTTATTTATTGTTTATAACAGAAATAGTGTAAACATCGTTCATAGGCCAATACTTTGAGAATTTTGGTTAATTTTATGAAAATTTTTCCTCATTTCAATCATAGTTTTGATTTTTTCATTTCTAGTTGAAAAAAAAAAATTTGCACGTCTATTATATACATGAATGTGAACACATCTAGTCAAAATTCTTGTTTGGTTCACTATAAGTTATATTTTTCAATACTATAGAATATTAAAAAGTTTTTTTTTGTGTATGAGAAAAATATTATGAAAATTTTGCTCTTTTCAATTTTCGCATTCATTTTTTTTCCCTGATTGATCTAATTAAAATCAATGATACGCTAAATTTTTGAAATTATTACATTTCGTTTAATTTTTCATGAAAAGTCATATTTGGTTTATAAAAAGATACAACATATCTTTTATTCCAATATTATTGAATATTAGTAACTTTTCTTTGTTTGAGGTTAATTTTATGAAAATTGACAGACTCTCAAATTTGATTTTGATTTTTTTTACGTCAATTATTTCGTTATTTGATTTATAAAATATCTCATTTATGGCTTAAATTGATAATTTCTATTGTGTAAAGCCCATATTAGAAAGATCGGAGATTTTTACACACTAAGGTTAATTTTATGAAAATTGACATTTTCTCACAAAACACAGATTTTGAGAATATTGATATAAAATCGGAGAATTTACATTCAAAGGAGTAACATTCCAATATGTTATCTACCAAGAAAGAGGAATCCAAATCGGGAACGGCTCATCACCAGCAATAAGTACAACAATCATAGATTCTATAACAGTACCTAGATACGTTGAAGAGCTTTCACAAACAGTATTAGCAATAGGAGATAAAGCTTTTTACGGATGTCAATTCCAATCAATCGAAATGCCAGATACAATCGAATATTTAGGAATTTATTCGTTTTACAAGACGGAAATCCAAAATATAACAATTCCATCATCAGTAAAATATATATCAGAGCGAGCTTTTGAACAATCATCAGTTTTATCAGCAGATCTTAGTCAATGTAAAATTAAAACAATGGGAAAAGCAGTTTTTATGAATTCCGAGATCAATTTTATATCTTTACCAGATTCTTTGGAAATTATTCCAAGCTGGGCATTTAAGAACACGCCATTACAAGAGTTGACGATTCCTAAAAATCTAATCACAATAGAAGAAGCGGCTCTTATTGAATGCAAAAATTTGTCTTTTTTTGCCTCGAAAAGTCGAAATTTTGTTATTCATAATGGAGTTGTTTATAACCGTGAGTTAACGATTATGCATTTATATCCTTCAAACTCTTCAAGCGAGATATTGCCAACTTGCATAAAAATATCTTCTGCGTGTGGATTCAGTGGTTGTTCATTCACTAACTATACGCTTAAAGTTGCAATAAAGTATGTAGATGATTATTTATTCAGAAGCAACAGAAACTTAGAATTCGTTGATTTGACATGTGGTGTATTTAAATCTCTAGGATATTCCACATTCGGATGGTGCACAAATCTAAGAGAAGTTAGACTTCCTCCAACATTAAAATCTTTAGGTGATCAAGTTTTCTTAAATACGCAGAATTTATTGAAAATAATAATTCCTAATTCATTCATATCAGCTGGAACAGGTTTCGTTAGGAGTTCAATTACTGACATACATTTCTGTGGCGTAAATCCTGTTTCTTATACTACAGGATTGAGCAGTTTTGTACGCGTTCACGTTACTTCATCCTACAAATCAACATCATTCATGAATGTGCAAATAGCAGACAAAAACGCACAGTGTAATGTTGATATCTGCCCATTTAAATACTCAGAACCTATCTGTCCGACAGAATATGTTTCAGATTTTTATAGTAATATCATTTTTCGAATAGCTTTCCAAGTTTTTATTTTCATTGATATTGATTAGAACTGAAATAATAATTAAACAATTATAATAAAAATCCAATATATTGTTTTATTCAAAATTTGCAGTCAATGTTAGACTTTCAGATGTAACAGTCTCAAAAGTCTATAATCATCATGTAATAACAGTTATGTATCATTAGGTTAATTGTTTAGTTATAACAAATGATTTTTAATTAATTAATTGCTTAGTTATAGTTATAGTTATAACAAATGATTTATATATATTAAAAAAGAATATCATAATGTTTAGTATCTTTCTATGTAGTTGCGTGCTTTGTTCATTGCCTGCTGAAGAGTCATCAATGAAAACTGCTTATCATATGGACAAAGTTTTCGATATATGCTGTAATTTTCGATGCAATGCCTTGCTCTTGTGAAAAGTTTGTAAGCAACTTCTAAGTTCGGAATTCTTCCGTTAACATATGGAGGTGGATATGCAAAATTGTTTTTCATTGTAGGTCCAAGTGGCCCGTATTGATTGATCAATATTTCCAATTCAGAAGCAGCATTGTTGGATCTAGAAATCAAGTTTGGCAATGAAGAGAATTGCATGGCACCAGCTAGAGATAGTGCTGTCAATGCAATATCATTTGCTGAATAGATCCAGAAGTATTGATCAAGCAGTTTGTTAAACGGATCAGTTGTATTCTGGTTATCATAGTAAAACTTATCGAAGTTCAGGTTAATCTTTCTTTGCATGACCATCATCGCATTTCGGTATTCTATCATCTTATTCGATACTTCTACTGTGAATACCAAGCCTTTTGGAGGTTTAGTGAACTTCTGGCAATCAATGATGTTTCTGAAGTTCATTTTGATTCCACGAGCGACAAGCATCGATGCATCTCCTTCCATTGCAAACATGACGAGCCTAATATTGCTATGGCTGAAGACAGTGGAAAGTAATTGTTGAATTTCGGCTGAAAATGGAGCCATAACAAGGAATCCAGACTTTAATTGGATTGAATTTTGAGAATCAGGATAACCGTTCTCATAGCATTCAGCAAACTGTAATATCTTAAGTGAATCTAATGTCCATCCTAATTCGTAGCCTTCACAATCAATTGCAATGTTGACTTTTTGACCATTGTTCAATCTTTCGATTAAATGCTTTAGATGATCAATGAGCATTGCAACATTCTGACTCTGCGTGACAACAAAGTGCTCAATTCCTGTAATTTCGCAACGAACGCTATTAGGAATCATGCCCAACAACTAAAAATGAAATGACTAAAATTCAAAATTTTTGACATCATGTTATAAGACAGGCTGAAAAATTTCATGAAAAAACAATTCTTATGATTTGATTGGCAAATATAAATATTCTTGAACATTCAATTTTGCATTGAAACGGTTATATCATGAATAAAAGATGCATAAAATGATTCAAAATTGAAGGCGCAAGAATAAAAATATTTTTATATAAGACAGACTAACATAATAAGACAGGTGGAAATAATACATCTTAATACAGGAAAATAAGCATCAAATGCTATGGTTTGGTTCGAAATTCATTTTCACAAATTAAAATCATACGATTATTTTCCACACATTATCCAAACATGTTTTTATTATAATGATAAAATTTTAACGTTTTTGGTTCATTAAAGAGAGGATTTCATTCATATTCATTTTTATCTAAACAAAATGAAAGCCAAATCATCGAATGCTCGATTTCAAACTGTATTCCAAAATCGAGAAGTTATGTCGTGAGTTTTCAAAATGGAACTTGTGGTATTCATTCATCAAACTTCTCTAGAAACACTGCTAAATTTGGCAGTGGATTTTTAATGATCATCACATCAGGTCATTGCGTGACAAACTTCTCGACATTCGAAAATAACCATGCAGTTTATGCTGATTGTTTTGAACAAGGTTTTCAATATGAAGGCGACTACCAAGATTATTTCTGCAATGTTGTTAACAACAGCCAAGAAACATCAGGTTTAGGATGCATTCGAATAAATTCAGAGTTAACTGTTGAAAATTGTACAATCCTTGGAAAATATGGAGAAGGAAAAGTGTTTAGTGTCGATAGATATGGAGAATTGATAATAAAAAATTGCATAATTGATGAATATTCATTTGAAGGAAGCAACCCAGTTGCAGTAGCCTACATCACAGGAAACAAGCTAAATTCGTTATCTCATTTATCAACAAATATATGCATAATAAACGAAGGCAATCAAACATTATTCAAAAATCGTAGTAAGCTACAAAATGTCGAAATTGCTATGTTATTTCTATTTTTGCTTTTCTCTCCAAAATAACATTTATCATGTAAACAATTTAAACTACGTTAATATTTATATAAATGACTACCAATTAATTTGGTTATGTATAGATGACATTCATGGTAAATTGCGTCAAGATTTTTCAATTTGAAATTACAGTCTATCATGTTGATATCAAACTTTATTTAAAGAATATTCTGTTTTTGAGTATGTTGAATATATATTATTTTTGCTTTTGCTCTTTTCATGCCTTCATAAAAACTTTTTTTATTTGATCATACTAAAGCATCCAGCAATTTCTATGATATGACCTCCAAATACTGAATACCTCGAATGTCAAACGAAGCATTGATTATTACAAATCATATTTATATGTATATTTTTTTGTATACGCAGTCTACCAATATAGACTTCAACTGAGAATACATATACATATAAAGTTCTAGCTTCACTGATGAAATTCATATTTGATAGAAGCTTAGAGAATAACCCAATTTTATGGGAAAATGATGCAATGTCAAATGAAGCTAAAAATTTGACAATAATAAATTTGTCACTTTACAAACTATTTTGACAAACGTCAAATTTTAAATAACCTTAATAAAAACAAATGAAGTCGCAAAAAATTGTAATTCTTCAGTTCTCAAGTGTTACTTTCGAAATTCACCCAGGGCATGAAAACATTGGTCTGTTTTCTCTAATAATGGAGCACAATGACTTGCGATTCGAGTGGAAGCCGATGACTCCACTTCAATACATCGGAAACACATTCGATTCAAAGAAATTCAGCATCATCGTCCGCCTTTGTGAGATATCAGAGATTGTTAACATCACAGAATCAATGTCTGTCGTCTCTTTACAATTTATTTTGCGAAATTCAATTAAATTACCAGTATTTCGTTTCAAGAATACGCATTTTACATCAATAACCCATTTACTCGAATTTCTTACATTCAAACACTACGTTGTACCTTCTAAAACTTCATATAACGCTTTTATTGGAAAATGCCCATATACAAGGCCATTTCCTATCAAAGATTCTATAAGTGCTCTCTCTGCAGTATCTTATACTGCGCATCAAGAAATCATGCGTAAATTTGTTTTACCAGATTCAAAATTAAATCCTTTATCTGCTGAAGCTGCATCGAATTTATTCAAATACGACGGATCTTTATCATTAAATATTGATCAATTATTCAGCAGAGTCTATAAAAATGGTTTATCCATGGAAGCAAGATATAAGATTTGGCCGTATTTACTCTTTATTTTCAAACCACATATGACAACAGAAGAGAAAGCGAAAATTATACAAAATCAGGTCGAAGAATACAAAAAATTGCAAGATCAATATAATTCAATATTGAAATATCAGCATGAAAACGTTTTGCCGCTTATGAATGTTACTCGTACAATTGCACAAGATGTTAATAGGACAGATAGAACTCTTCCACAGTTCAAAAATCAAGATTCTCCATATTTGAAAATGGTTTCAAACATTTTAACAGCTTACGCAATCTATAACAAAGATACGGAATATGTGCAAGGCATGGGTGACCTCCTTTCGCCATTAATTATCATGTCTGTTAAAGGTTGGGAAAATAATGATCTTGCTTTAATGTATGATGGAACAAAGCGGCCAAGACAGGAAGCAGAGGCAATAGTATTCTTCATGTATGCTCACTTCATGGATTTGATGCAGCAAGACCGAGTTTTCAGCGATTTAGCGAAAAATCAAGAAATTTTACTCGAAAAGGTTTTCGCAATCGTAGAATACTTCCACAAGCCACTCACAACATGGATGCACAGCAAGGAGCTCGAATCTTTGACATTTGTTTTCAGACACATTTTGCTTCTCTTCAAGCGAGAGTTTGACTTCGACACGATTCTTAGGATATGGGAGAGTTTCTTGTGCCAAGAGAAGCCATACATATGCCCTAGATTCTTCCTCGCTGCAATAATCATGGAGATCTTCCCGAAGATGCTGCTAGAGACAGATGGAAGCATGGGAGAAGTCATGGATGCTGCAGACAGAGCTTCAAAGATGCTAGACGCGCAGAAATTAATCGAATTATCCGATCTACTCAGAGAACAGATCGGATTCAAGGTCCAGCATGCTGTTGAGTCATTGCCAAAGAATGTTCAACTGAAAGATTCCATTCCATCATTGAAATTTATGAAGATTCAATAAGACTTGTCTCTTTTTTTTTAATTTGTAAATCATATTATTATATTACTGTATCGAATATATTATATAAAGTTTTTGTGGTCATAAAAGCAAAAACACAAAGTCCAACACATTAAATCGACAATGTTGTTAACATTCTATGATCTTTCATTTAATTGGGCTTTTATATAATTTCCATATGTTGTATTTGTAAATAATGAAATGATTAGATAAAAACTTAATCATATTTTTTGTCAAAAAACAGAATTTTCTCGTTGACATTTGAGCAAGTGAATATCTATCTTGCATTCCAATTTTTATCTTTGTGATCTGTTATAAATATATACATAATTTGATTCCTAATTAGAAATAAAAATTGGAATGCAAAATACTCAACTTAGACATAGATTGAACATCAACATTCTCTATGAAAACATCAAAAATGATATGTTAATAATGCTGTATTAACACAACATTACATTGCTTCCAAGATATTATATGTAAAAAAAAAAAACTCCAAACATATAATAAAAAACACACAAATTATTTGTAATATGATGAGTCTGGGAAATCATTTGGATTAAACAAAGCAGGCGGAGCAGAAGAAATCTGTTCTATTTCGGCTACTGTGTCCCAGAAAGGATTATTTACTTCGATGCATTGTTTAACGAGATCCATGATATAATCATTTTGAGTTGCAAAATTTCTAACACTTATAACGATTCTGATAGCGAATGAGCGAAGTGAGACGAACTCTGATTGGCAGCTTTGAAGGAAGAAAGGAAACAGCTCAAAAATGGAAGATGCAATTTCTTCATTGTTGATTCCTGCGTAAAAATAGTCTTCAACTGCATCAAGAAGATGAAAATGATTGGGAAAGTGAGTTAAAAGGTCCGGAAATACACGATGCAATTGAATTTGATTAATTATTTGATTATTTTTATCAATCCAAAATTTAATAAATTGTATTGACATGATTGCATACTCATAGCATTGCTCTTGTAAGTTTTGAATATTTTGAATTGCTAATTCCAAAAATTGTTGATAAAATTCTTCTGTGCTGTCATTTAGACTTAGATAATACATTCTCCACAATTTATTTCGAACTTCTATTGGAATTTTATCAGGATTAATGACAAAATTAGTTAAAAATTGAGGATTAAATAATATTGATTGAAAACAAGGAATTTCAATGCATAATTCAACTATTTTAAGTAAATTAATCAAGTATATTTTCATTTTGTTTTGTGAAGAAGCTAAACCCTCAATCCCTCGTTTGAAACTAGCAATAATTGTGTCAAAAAGTCCGCAATTAGCTAAAAACTGTTGATAAAACTCGTGCTTATTGGATTCAATGAGAATGGTATTCATCATATCGTAAGTATCGTTAATATAGATATATTCTGCAAAAATTTTCAGTACAATTTTAATCATTTCTTCATTTTGGATTGATACATCATCACATGAAAACAGATGTGATAATATATTGATCACTCTAACGTTCTGTTCGTATTGAGATTCATTAGAACTTATAAAATCTAACATTTTGATGAAGTTAGGATTGTCTATGATATATTGGCTCAATGGTCTGTGTGATTTTCGACATATTTGATATGCAACAATTGATAAATCGCCTTTTTCGAGTGAAATTGTGTAATTAAGCAGTCTATCGTGATGACGTTCGATGATATTCTCTATATTTTGATTACCCGGTGGCTCAGAGTACGCGCTTATTGAATTTCTATCGCTAAGCATTTGCATGAAAACATCCATAAAAATATATAAAATTGTTGACTAGATATTTGCAAATTCTTTGCCTTGGGATGTGATAAGGGACACAAGTTGAGAAGCCTAAGCAAAATGAATTTTATAAAAAAAATTCATGTCATGTAAACGTCGATTTTATTTTTACTTGTCAAAATCCACTCGTCATTTTATCAATAATTGCTTCACTCAAAGGATTAATTATCCCAATGTAGGGGGAGTAACAAAAAATAGGGGCTCTGATTCAAAATCAGTGAACTAGGGATGCGCGAATTATCTAAGGATGTCGAAAAGTGGGGTGGGGTACCCCATGTTTTTAAAATGATGGGGTATGGGGTATTGTCACTTTTTCGCGAT
>MRSU01003548.1:0-13524 GCA_008369845.1 Trichomonas gallinae | reverse complement strand
TTTGCTCCATTTTGAATGGGAAAAAATATTTTGGTGTATATAGCATTAGAATGTTATATAGATCCTATATAACCTAAAATCCTTTCAAAATAGCGTTTGCCTATTTTTCCCGCGTTTGCCTATTTATCCCGCGACTATAGCTGATGAACGTGACCAATTTTATGGTATTTAGCATTAGATCATTGTAAGTATTCTTATTTTCTCATTGTTTTGGTTTTTGATGATTTTAGAGTTAAATCTAAAAATATCATTGAGATCATTATATTGTACATGGATATAAAGATTGGCCAACACGTTTTTCGCATTCAAATTAATTCAAATCTCCACACTTCTCAATTTATGATGTGTCCGGTACAATTCTGATAATTTTGTTTCTATTTTGTAATATTTTTTATTATGATAAAAATATTGAAGGAAAATTTCGAACAATTCATTCTCAATTTTTGATTCATTCAAAAGTTGATTTTTTATATGGATGCATTTTATGCACTTTTTAATGCTCATAATCTACACGAAAAGATTATATAATTAACCGAATTTGAGAGCAAAAAGCGAATTGAATGATTGATGTCATGTATGCAGTTCATTTTTTAGCAAGACAATGCTACGCAACGATCCTTTCGAATGCTCTCTCCTCGAAGAGACATCCATGAACAAGTTCAATGTCGCTGTTAGATCAGTCAATACTCCACAGCAAAATGGTAAGTTATTCGTTTATGTTGGCTCGGCCAAGAACCCGAAGTACCACTGTGTTGAGTACCAGGCTGGCAAGAGAATCAATGATCAGCCAGTTTCATTCTCTTACACTGATCCAAATAGATCATCCATCGTAATTTCCCTCTTCAAGAGGAAATCTTTCTGGGCTGAGGACCAGAAAGTTGGTGAATGCGAGATTCCAATCTCGGACTTCCCTAAGCAGAAGTCTAACTACAAGGAAGTTCAGTTCTCACATGGCCAAAAGGTTCTGATTCAGACAGATAGAATCGAATCTTGGTAATTTCACTTGTTGCTTCATTAAACTGTTCTCTTTGATTCAATTTATTCTTTTTGTCTATATTGAGAATGTTTCCATAAAAATTAATTTGATATATTTTAATTTTAGATTTTAACATTATTATCATGCACCAAAGGCTTCTTTATGTAAATTATACAATAAATTATATATGTAAAAGTCCTAAAATCATAAAAAAAAAAAAAATGAAAACAAATCATATGGCAATTTAATATAATTCACATCGAAATTATAATTTCTGCTACATTTATTGTTCTAATGTTTAATATATCTTTACAAATCCGGAATTGAAATCCTAAATTATCAAAATAACCAGCACTATCAAATTAATTAAAAATTATGCGCATTCATTCCCAATAATGCATTTTTGAAAATTAAAAAGAGCATTTTAAAAGATATGATTAAAGATGATTTTATCGTCAATAAATTCCCATCTGTTTGAATATTTTAATATTTCATCAATCAATGATTTTAGATGACGAAGTGTAATATGCATCGAATTTTGTCTCTATGATAACATCAGGAAGTTTGTCGTCAATAACTATATAAGAAAACTGTTTTGTCTTCGATGACAAACCGAATCCATTGACTGCAACAATTGTCACCATCTCTGTTGATTCAATTGCGTATTTTGGAATTGTGTATGTTGCTATTGTTCTATTGACTGACTGATAGCATGATATACTTTGCATGTAATAATTTTGATATATGATGTTAAAGTGTCATCATTGACATCAATAGTTAATGAAACATTTTCACCAATATTATAAGACTCTCTTGTTTCACTAACTAGTTTAATTGTCGGTGGATGATCAATCAATTTATTAATTGTCTGTTGCTGTATATGCTATTATGTGCCAACCAATAGATGATGGCAGATTGATTGCATCGGTGTAATTCACAGGTAATCCTGTATCGTTGAGCTTAATTCAACAATTGTATTTGATTTTGTACATCAACATCTCTGTAAACTGCAAAAGTATCATTGCTATATAATGTGTCTACTTGTAGTATTAAGAAAAGGAAAGATTCTCGTAGTAGTCTTGGAACTACAGTTTTGCCATCTGTCACTAATACCATCAGAAATGGCACCACTATTGCCACGGTAAATATAAGAGTCGACATTTGTGATATTATATGAATCGCGAAGAAGATGAGAAGCATTGACTCCTGAATTGTTGATGAAGATTCCTTTGAATTCAGGAATGTTGTCTATCAATGCAAATTGTGATTTGAAATACGCAAATCATGAAGTAACAAGTCCGACAGAATGCTGAACAGTAACTATGTTTGTTAATGTGTAAAAAACATTGATATAATCGGATTTCCTTCTTGCTTTCCATGTAGTATTTAGCCTAATGTTTGAAACAGTTGTATTTAATGTATTAATTTGTGTTTCTTCGCTATCTATCTTTATGTAGGTCCAGAAACCATTTTAGCTATCCATAAAATTGCCAAGTCCTGATTCTGTGAAGTAATAAGGATTTGATGTTCCATAAAAGAAAGACCGGTTCCCACTCAGCACAGTTTGGACCAGAATCAGCAGTATTTTTTGATTTTTTCATAGGAGTCATCAAAAAATTCAATTCGCATTTTTGTTTTCACAATTTTTTGATGCAAGAATCAACAAAAGTAGATAATTAGATGATATAACCAAATACCAAACAAGAGTATCTTATTCTCATTTTGATTTTTTGAATGCTTAACAATTCTGATTAAATCATAATTCGTGAAGTGTGTGTATAAGAGTATCGTGAATTTCGTAACGAAAAATTTTCACATTTTTGGTGAATTACGTTTAATCATATTTAGTTCAAAATTCATTATTCCAAATGCACGCAAACTAATAAAAGCATAGACCAAATATTAACACGATAACAAAATTTTAAAAATTTGAGTGGTCTGATCGCAAGATTTTGAGAGTAAATTTATAATCATCGTAATAATCGTGAGCTATTTAATATGCAATTCCGAACGAATTGGGCTTTTAAGACAAATTTGAAATCTCTCAATTATTTTTGACACTTTTGAGATTCTATGGTCACAATGTATTGATTTTTTGTTCGTTTCTATATCGTATCGTATTACATGATATAATCTATGATAGACGAATAATGGCGGATTCTATAAAACTTACCGTCATTTCAAATATTATTGCTTTAACATAACCCGTACATCAATGACTATAATAATTAATCAGATTAGAATTTAAAAATCAATACAATTTTTACACCTTAAATTTATTAAAAATGAGTGGAACTCTTGTTAATGGTATTTTAACCATAAGTGGCTCTGGAGATATAACCAGTACATGGCAATCTTTCACCAACATAAGTTCTATCATCATAAACGAAGGAATTACATCAATCCCATCTTATTGCTTTTACAAATGCAGCAATTTACTTACAACATCCTTACCAAATAGCTTAACCTCAATTGGAAGTTATGCTTTTCAGCAATGCACTAAACTGAAAACAATAAATTTTCCGACATCAAATCTCGATATTTATTCACATGCTTTTGATTCATGTTCTTCTCTACAAACATTAGAGTTTACATCATCTCAAGTAAATATTCAAAGTTATGCATTTCAATCATGTTCAAATTTACAAAGCATTAGATTTGCCTCAGCTACTCAAACTCAAACAGGCTATGATTCATTCTATAGATGCAATTCATTATCCCAAGTAAGCTTCTTATCTGATAAAACATATATTGGCAGTTATTCTTTTTCTTCAGATTCATCTTTATCTACAGTTACTTTTTCAGGGTCATCATCAGTGATATCTATAGGAGATTATGCATTTTCTAATTGTGACAATATTCTTGCTCTTAGTCTTACATCTTCTTCTACCGTCATCACAGGATCTTATTCTTTTAATGACTGTGATGGAATCAGAACAATAACGATCAACTCTCCCCAAGTTACCATAGGTTCTAATTCATTTTATGACAGTGATTCTATAACAACAGTAATCATTAATGCGCAACAAGTTTCAATCAAAGGCTATGCTTTTCAATCATGTGATTCACTGAATTCATGCAATATTACAGCTAATAGTATCTATACTTATTACGCTTTTTATTATTGCACCAACTTGAGAGCCATTGATTTCAAAGCTAAAACGATCACCTTAGATTATGATTCATTTTATTATTGCTACAACTTGAGAAACGTTAATTTACAAGCTGATACGATAACACTAGAATACTATTCATTTTATGAATGTTATAGCCTTCAAAGTTTTTATGTTAATGCAAATTTTACAACAATCCGATACGCTTTTTATTACGCTAGTAGTATAAACTACATGATGATTCAATCAAAAACTGTAATTCTATATGATTATGCTTTTTATGATGCAAACAACTTCAATCAAGTTTTTATAGTTGCAGATAATTTGACATTATCATCATATGCATTCTATGATTGTGATTCTTGTCAGCATCTATCAATTATAGTTAAAAATTTGAATATGAATGTCAATTCATTTAGGTATTGCAATTCATTTGGTGAGTTAAATATCTCATCGGACATAATTTCCATTCCAACACAGGCTTTTTCTTCTGATTCATTTACTCAGATCAATTTTAATTGTAAAGATTTTTACATAAATGCATCAGCCTTTACCATAGACTCAACGATTACTAATTTGAACATCTCAACAAATAATTGCTATATTGGAGACAGTGCATTTCACACTGGCTATGGACCAACAAATGTTTATTTCAATACAAACAACTATACTCAAGTTAGCGCAAATGCATTCAAAATGTGCACGAATCTCAGGAGAATGTATTTCACATCCTCCCCAATTGACATTGCAACAGATGCCTTTGCATATTCACAAAGATTAATTGAAATATATGGTCTATATAATATATTGAATCTTGGAGAAGGAGCTTTCAGATGGACAAATATAACTGATTTCAATTTGACAGTTGACATCAACTACTTCGGATCATACACATTCCAGGATTGTTCAAACTTAGTTAATGTAACAATCAAATCACCACTGAGCTATTTACCAAATAATGCCTTCGACACATGTTACAAGCTCAAAACTATTGATATTCCTGCCTCTGTGACAAGAGTTGGTGACTCTTGTTTTTATAACTGTTTCCATTTAGAGAATGTGACATATGCGAACCCATACACAATCCTAGGAAGATATTGTTATAGTAACTGCGTTCGATTCTATGCAACTGAATATGATCTCGACAAGAATAACACTAACACAGGAATATATAATAACACAGGTATAACCAGTGTAATTATCAAACCAAATGTTGTTTATTCAGAATATCAATTTGCTCATTCAATGTATCTAAAAACTGTTACAATTCAAGCTGGCGTCATTAAAATTCCAAATGGTTTGTTCTATCAATGCTATCTGATTAAAACAATTCATATTCCTGAATCATGTACTAATCTGGGCAGTTCTGTTTTCTATAACTGTCTTGAATTAGAGACAGCAAATATCCCTACAACAGTCTCAACAATTCCAAGCTATTTTTATGCTAATACTGCAATCACAAACTTTACATTCCCTGATTCAATCACTACAATTTCAGATTCAGCATTTCTTAATTGCAAGTTCAGAAACATTACCTTCCCACCTAATTTGCAATATATTAAAGACTCTGCATTTTGGGGATCCAATGAAGTATATTTGGTATTTCCACCTACTTTAAAGTGGATAGGCAACTCCGCATTTGGATATAATCTCTGCCTATTCACAGTAAATTTATCACTCCTCCAAACCATTACTTTTGGCTCTTATGTTTTTCAGAACTGTATCCAATTAGAAAACATGATCAATTTTGGTATAATTGAGAGTTCAGGAATTGGAGGCATATTCAAAAATTGTCGTTCAATAAGAATTCCACTAGTTTTGCCTAAAATTGATCATTATGGATATGAAATGTATTCCGGATGCCGAAATCTTATTAATATTGACTTTCCATCGTATATCAATAGAATTGAGGGCTATGCATTCAATGATTGCGAAATGCTATCTCATGTAGTTATCCCAGAAACGATCACATCAATTGGTAGCTACGCATTTGCAAACTGCATTTCATTGAGTAATATTTCATTGCCAACAAATATCAAATCATACCCATCTTGTGTTCTATTTAATACAACAAGTTTGCAGGATTTATATCTTTCTGATGGTGTTTATTCTGTAGGTTCTAGTTTCTTGGCATATTCCGGAATTCATAATATAACATTTCCAGCATCCTTACAAGTAATTCCTTCTGGTTTATTTTACAGTTGTCCAAGATTGGAAAAATTTATAATTCCAGAAGGTGTATCATCAATAGGCTATGAGTCATTTAGTAATTGCTATAATTTGCAAAAAATTATTTTCCCATCTACTGTTACACTTTTGGATTCTTTCGCATTTTCAGGATGCTCCTCATTAATAGAAGTGAAAATGAACGATAGATTAAGAACTATAAATGGTTATGCATTTTCAGGATGTTATAATATTAGAAATATTACATTGGGTACAAGTTTAGAATATATTGGAAATAGCACATTTAGTGGCTGTAATTCTACATTGGAATTTGTTCTTCCCGATACAGTAAAAATAATCAGAGCTGACGCATTTTCTGGATGTACAAATCTTAGAAAAATAAACTTCCCTAGTGGGTTAACATTACTTGGAGAAAGTTGTTTCAGAAATTGCATAAATTTAGAGGAAGTTGATTTAAGATGTGTTAATGTTACGTGTGAAGATTATATTTTTCAATCTTTGTACAAAATTCAGAAAATTAATATCAATGGTATGAATATTACATCAACATCCATGTTTGCTGGATGTAATAGCACACATACCCTAATAGTCGGAGATACTGTTAAATATATAGGATATAGATCATTCAGTGGATGTTCGGCTTTAGTATCTGTGACATTATCTAATTCATTAACAGCAATTGGAGATTATTCATTCTCAGGTTGCCATGAATTGTCATATCTCAGACTACCTCAAAACCTCCATACAATCGGGCAATATTCATTCAATTACTGTCGTAATCTTAATATAACATTTAATAATAACTTGAACAGTATTGGAATGAGTGCTTTCAGTAGTTCTGGACTTGTTAATGTTACTTTACCCAATTCAATAAATTCACTAGGAACATATGTTTTCTCCAGCTGTAGAAATCTTACATATGTTAAAATTCCAACTTCCATAAGTTATTTGAACTCCAATATGTTCTCCTCCTCATCCTTAATTGCCATTGATTTACATGATGGGATCAATGAACTTGGCTCATATTGTTTCTCCGGGTGCAGTAATTTAACTACCATTAAATTGCCAAGATATCTGAATTATATTCGATCATATTGCTTCAGTTCATGCTCATCACTTGCCAAATTAGATTTACCATCATCATTAAATACAATAGAAAGCTATGCCTTCTCCTCATGTACATCATTGAAAGAAATTGTAGTCCCATCAAATGTTGGTACAATAAACTCATATGCATTTTCTTCATGCTCCAATTTAACAAATCTCACATTTATTGGTGGAAAATCTTTAAATGAACATTCTATATCATATTGTAACTCATTGAGAACTTTGATTCTTTATCCATCATCAAATATTTATCAATATTCAATACATGACTGTCAAAATCTCTATTCATTGATCTTAGTTGGGTATTGCTATGTATCGCATTATGGTGTTTACAATCTTCCATCATTGAAATACTTAAGAATTGATCCAAGCTTCAATCCAAGCTCAGGAGGTTTGCAACTTTCTTATGTTCCCTATGTTTTGTATTGTGGAACAAGTGAGGTTAATAGGTATAGCAATATATATTATGAAATTAATAAATTATCCCAACAGGTTCAAGTTCCTCAATCATTTATCAATGAAACATTTGCAGGAAAACCTGCAAACAGATCCTTAACAGACAATTTCTGTTATCAGCCAAAATTCGATGACTATCAATATTTCTGTGATCTTCCTCTTGAATGTCCAAAAGAACATTTTTCATGGACTTTCTTCTTTTCATTCTGCAACAGTGTCGTTTATCATGTTGCTAGTAAGTAATTTTTTTATTATTTTTGCGTTTTGTATTAAAAAATTTTTATTAACATAATAAAATAATTTACCACATAGAAAAAACAATATCTAACAACAGGACATCCTAAAGGAACTTCTCGCTCTTCAAAACTATAACAAGTATGATTTTCAAGATTATTTGGCAGATTATTTCCATTGAATGACTCTGATAGGTATGCATATGTAACATATGTTTGATTCACTGCTTGATTCAACTCTTCATTAAATCCAATGTCATCAAGTCCGCAATAATAAAGAATTGTTTTCTCTTTTGGAAGCTTTGAAAAAGTTATGTTTTGAATTGAAGTCTGATTTCAAATTATTATTCTTGAATCTGATTGATTGGAAATGAATCTTCTTCTAAAACGCAACTTTAACCAATTTCAGATTTGAACAAAAATTTTAATGCATCTGTTTTCGCAGTAATATATGAAGGAAGAATCAAAGCTTCAATCAACCTGCAATCGTAAAATGTAAATCTTTCAATTTTTGTACAAAAAACTGCAGAAAAATGCAAATTCTAAGTTATAACAATCTGAAAATGTTGAAATTCTTAATATTTGAACTGTTGATGGAGAAACAAACATTTTGAGTGATGTGCAAAAAGAGAAGCAAAAGTCGTCAATACTCACTATTCCATATGGTAATATCATGTAACTGAGATCTCTGTTGTTTTGGAAGGCATAATCTCCAACTTGAGCTAAATTGATTAAGGATATGTTTAGAATTCCTTCCAAGTTGCAGTTTTCGAATGACTTTGGACCAATATAACTCAATAACACTGGCCAAAAAACTTCATTTAGATTGTTTCATCCGAATGTTTAAGGTTAATGATTTGACATGTAAATTGTCAAAAAGACAAAAATTAAAATGATTTCTTTCTTTTTATTACATGCGAAATCCGATTTATTCCGCTTCACCAACAACCAAATCCCTTCCGGATACGTTATACAGCGGTGGATGGATGTTGAAGGCGGTGTTCTTGAGCAGAATTTCTCATTTCTTCAATGCAAAGGATCTTGTCACTTAGAACTCTTCATTTTCCCCGAAAGCATCAGATCCCAAGTGTTTACAAATAACCCAGAGCATCAGCCAATTTGCTGTGATGAAACAATGAAAAACTGTCTGCCAGAATACATTGTATACAACAATAAAACAGATGTAATACAGCGCACATTTCAAATAGACGGTGAGCCAGTATCAGAAAACGAAAAAACAAAACCGAAAAGAATTAAAAATCCAATTCCAAATGATTCTGATGTCAAAATCAATCTTTCAACAGCATCTTTGAGGGGACAGGAGATGATAGCGAAGAATTATCCGGGCGCTTTGTCTCTCAGCGACAAAAGAGAAATTTATTCAGTTGTTTTAGCAAATTGCGGTGAAAAACCATTCGTTTTGAATGGATACATCAAGATACATTCAGAAAATGGATATATGGACTTGCGTCTTACATCATTCAAATTTATCATAATTTTAATTACGCTTGCCGGCATAATTGGAACTGCAGCGTGGTTCCATTTCATAACAAAGAAACGCCCGAAGCTTACGACGCAACATTACTTATTTATTGGATCTGCAGTTTTTTATTCTCTTCATTTTTTAGTCCACGCGCTTTCATTTTTCATCTGGAACCACTTTGGTAACCCAATGACCATTGGTATCATATTAGCTTCCATTTTCCGCGCAGCTGCTTTCACTGGATTATTATATTGCACGATAACAGGCCTCCAATATCCACTGGAAATACAGTACTACCCATTTGGCGCTGTCCTCCTTCTTGTTTCTTTATCATCTTTCGTAGATTTATCAGGAATTGCTCATATCAATGGAAGGCAAAACGGTAGATGGTTATTTGGATTCGGAGCAGTTCCTTTCCTTGATTTCCTTGTTGTTTCTATCTCGTCTATGATGATTGCAATTATTACAATCAAACAGGCACCGGAAGAAACAAATGAAGATGAGAGAAGAAACAATTTCTTGAAATTATTCATTGGTTCGTTTGGTGCTTACGCTCTGATTTCTATTGCTATTGTTATTGTTACGCTATCATATACTACTGTTCAGAGAAGATTCATTGATACGATTGCAATATTGATTTCTCCAGCATATCTCACTGCTTTGGTAGCCATGAATGGATATTTCTGGTTCCAGTTCAATCCAAATGGCTGGGTTAACGCAAATGACGGAAATTTCGATGATGATGACAATGATTTAGGAATTCTTGACCAGGATCCAGTTGAATATGCTGGAACTGCAGAGCCAAGCCTAATTCCAGATGTTCCTATAAAGAAATCTGGAAAGAAGAAGAAATCAGATGATGATTTCGATATTGATGATAGTTTCTCAGGAAGTGGCAACATTGTTCAAATCGAAAAGATTGACTAACTTATATATTATTTGATTATGATTGATAAAAGGCATATTATTATATTTTATTCTTGTGATTATGATGAATTATGTTAAAATGTTAATTATTTGAACAAATTTCAATTTTTAACAAATTTAAAAACTAATTAACTGATGTATATAATACATTCCAAACAAATATATGTCATCAATACTATCTGTATTAAATCAAAAATTGTATTTTTTTGTCAATATTATCCTAAAATAATATTTGTTGAGATAGAAGCATAAATTCCATTCCAAACAAACATGTATCATAAACACTATCTATGTATAATCAATAAGGTGCATATTAAAGAAAATATTTTCATCAATTTAATATTGTTGAAATAGTAGCTCTGCTTGTAAATTATATTATTGAATCAATGTATAATAAATGAATAACTACTTCTATTGAGGTAATTATGTTTATCAATTTTTTGCAAAAATATTAAAATCTAAATTACAAGTATATTTATCAAGATTTGAATTCCTTATAACTACATCATTATCTAAAAACATGTTAAAATAGCCAAAAACAATGTTTTGTTGTAAATGATAAAATAAAGGGTTTAAAATAATAAAGTAGGGGAAAATAAAATGAATGAAAGATTTCCGCTAAACCTTCCTAGAACTTCGCAAAACGAGGAGGTTTATGCCAACTGCATAAGAAGTTATTTGGCAGAAATTAAAACTCTTAAATTTCAACTGGACCAAGAATCATCACGAAATGATGAATTAAAACAAACGTTACTTGTTCAAAAACAAACAAAAAACGATTTGTCTACCCGAATATCATCTCTTGAGTCAGCGAATCGCAATTTGATCTTGCAAATCAACGATCTTCAAAAGCAAACTCTCGAATTTCAACAAACAACGAATGAGCTCGTAAAATGCGAAGCAATGCTCAAGAAATACAAGCTTGAGAACAGTGAGCTCAAAAGACACCTCGATGACTTAACACAAGAGTCTAACGATTCAATAGAATCAAATAAGAAGCTTTCTCAAAAGAATCAAGAGCTTAAATCGAAATGCGATGAACTTAGAGAAGCATGTGATAAATTAGAATCCCAAGTTTCCCGCCAAAATCAAAAAATTGTTGAAAGTCAACAAAATTACGACAAAATCACAAAGAAATGCGATGATAAGAAAGAGAAAATGACTCAGCTCAAGGCAGCTATTGCCAATGCAGACGATAAAGTCCAAGAACTCACGCATTTAAACAAGCAATTAAAATCACGAATCGATTTTCTCGAATCTGAGAAGGAAGAGGACCAGATTTCACACTCCCAAGAGATTACAAACTTGTCAAAATCTCTCTTCGCCAAAGATGAAGAGCTCAAACAAGTCAAGAAAGATCTACAAAAAGTTGATGAACAAAAATCTGTAATAAGAGAGTTAACAGACAAGCTAAAACAATCTCAGCAACGTTGCCAGTCACTCACAGATGCATTAAAACACTCTCAAGAACAGTTATCATCGATGCAAATATCAACATATCATGAAATCGAAGAAATAAAGAAAGATGTTGAGCAGAGAGAGAACAAGCATATGAAAACTATCGATAAACTTACTCAAAAATTAAGAGATACAGAAGGAAAATTAAGTTTCACAGAAAATGAGCTTGAAGACGCTAAGCAGCAGTTATCAGATGCTAGATCATCTTTTACTGAAACTCTTTCGCTCAGACATAATACTCACAAGCAACAATTGAAATATCTTGGTGAAAAACTAGAGAAAAGTCAAGGTTTATGCAAAGAATTGGTAACACAGCTTGGAGGATCTCCAACTAAGACTGAGTATAACGCTGTTCTCGATAGGGTAAACAATTATCAAAACAGAATTGCTGATTTAGAGGAAAAGAACGAGTTACTTTTGGAAGAAAATGATAACCTCAGAAGAAAGAATAGTGTTTTAGAGGCAGAACTTCGCCAACTCCGCGAAAAAACAAATGATTATTCATCACGGGTTGAAAAAGCTGAGAAAAAACTCGATGACTTGAAATTAGCTAATAAAAAGTATCAGGTCAATGAAAAGAGAGCTTCTGACCTTCTATCTCAAACACTTGGTTTAATGGAGAAAAAACAAAAAGAATTGCAAGATACGAAGCGTGAACTGAAAAATCTTAAGACAAGCACTGAATACAGTCTTGCTTCATCGCGTTTAAGCAATGATGACATAAGGAAAGAAAATGAAGAACAAATTCGTTCTCTAAGACTAGAAAATCAAGAATTAAAAGCACAAATCAGAGATTATCAGGATCAGAAGTCTTTCTTCGATGAGCTGAAGTCAAAACTCGGCTCTTTCTCTTCTGATATCAATCTTTCAGACTAATTTGTATAAATTTTAATCTTTTATGCATATGAATAAACTGTTATTTTTAGTTATTATATTTATATACCATCAAAATTCATGAAATGCCAGAAATGATGATGGGGATAATTTATGCAACAATGCTTTCGCTTTTTTACTGATATAATTAGCATTAGAAATAGAAAATGATTATAAATAAGTCGTCTAAAAAGACGTCAAAAGTTCATTGAATTTCACTAGCGTTTTTACGGGCGCGATAGAATCGAAATAAATGGTTAATTTTATATTGATTGTTGTCAATAAGCTATTTATATTTGTGAGACTACTATTAAAAATTTGAATTAATTCAAAAATTATATGAAAAATTAAGAAGGGAAAATTTAGTTGATTATCACAGATAATGTTATACAGATATTATTTGGAAAATCAATTTTGAGAAGATAATAATCGGAAACTTTATCAACATATTGCAATCGAAATAATTTAATTTTTGTATACTTCCAATAATTTTATGTTTAATGCTTATCTATAACAATCATAATCAAATTATCGAAAAAATCAAATAATTCCATTAAATAAATGATTAAAGGATATCAATATAACATTTTTATAGGGAAAAAAATCATCAAAAATACATTTAATTTCATCTCATATGAGTAGTATATGTATGGGGGTTATTTGCCAAAATTTGCAAATGCCTCTATGACCCCATTTTTGAAGGATTTAAGT
>MRSU01003536.1:0-10924 GCA_008369845.1 Trichomonas gallinae | reverse complement strand
TGGACATAAAAATGATACTTTATAACTTTGAGATCTCAAATCCTATTACAAAGCCAGAAAGCGAGTTGAAACACTTCTCCTGGGTCCGTATTTTTGCTAAAACTTGGACCTCGCTTTTCTCGATGAATTTGAGATAATTTTTGTCCAAATTCCTGAGAGCATCTTATATTCCATGAACAACTGCATTTGTCGCACTGAAATCACGCTAGAATTGTCCAATCTGGCTGTCGAAAAATTTTTGATTTTTCTCGTAAAATCGAAAAAATGAAAAAAAAAAAATCAAGTTTTTTTTTCTAAAAGCTATGGCAATCATGAAACTTAATCCCAAGGGATCGATCCCACATTCAAAATTAGACAGGGGAAAAATTAAATTTTTGGGTATATATTTGCGTAGCAAACAGAGTCTTATTTAGAAATCTCGATATTTATTACCAATAATATATTTTTAAGTCTATGATTTACGTATAAGAAAAATAGATAATGAACTACGAAACATAAATAACACGATTTTTAAAATAAAAAAAATATACAAAAATTATGCTCTCTCGAATGATCCAGACATCTCAACTGCAATAGAGATCATCTGGAATGCTTTCTCGAAAGATGAGTAGCGGGGAAGATGAAGTTTGTGGAAACATGTAGATGATGTAGGAAGCATGTCAACAAGAGCACCGTCGTTGTCAACAACAAACTTAAACATGTTCGCTGCACCCGCTGGAGGAAGACGAGCGCGACCTGTTGAGAACTTAAGAAGCGCAGCACGCTGTTCTGGACTGAACTTCTGTACAACCTGAAGGAAGATAGACTGCTGATCGTCTGATATGCCAACGAAATTGATGATCTTATGCATGTCTTCGTATGAAATCTCGCTGTCGCCGCATGCAGAGAACTCGAGTGTCTCTGAATCAAGGAATGCTGGCAATTGCAGGCCGATGTTTTCAAGGAAGCCTTCGCGAATCAGTAGAAGCGGCTTCTTAAGCTCATTGATGCGGAACTCATTAGCCATTGCAATATATACCTGCGCATTACTTAGTGTAACTGGTTCTGTGCGGCCGCGTTGCGTGAGTGAAATCTCTTGACCGAATGAGTTTCTGACAACAAACTTCATGTTAAATTGTTTGCTGAATTCTTCTGAACTGATGTTGGATTGCATTGCATCTTTGATGGACTCCATTGTGTTCTTGTAGTTGACATCAATGTCGTATATGTCTTGGATGCTGATCTTCTCTTTGACTAAGAAGTTCCAGAAAACTGGAGGGAACATAAACTCTTGGACGAGACCTGTTCTGATTGTCATACCGATGAGTGCACCGACTGTTCTGTATATCTTGCTTTGGTTAGGCAAATCGCTTGATGGGACTGGGATAAACCTATCCTTGTAGTAACCAACTTGTGACTGGCCGTTCGGAGTCTGGCAGAAAACGCCAACATTTGGACATGAGAGGTCATTCGCGCACTCAGTGACAAGTTCGCGAGCAAGCCCGCCCATATCAATGCCCATCTCGCCTGTGAACGTGATCCTCCACGGTTTGTCGAGAAGAGACTGCATTTGTGTAGGATTCGTAATAAGATTCGAGACTTGTGCGATTATTGAGTTGCTCTTGCTGCCGTGCCCCTCGCGGACATCGAGACCAGCACGTCTATTGATTGTAAGCTGTGGACGATTCTCGTTGCCGATTTTCTTGACATATGCGATGAATCTTGACATCTTCAGTGCTGATGAAATGAATGGAGACAAGAAGCTCATCGAGCTGTCTTTGTCAGCATCAATCATGTTGTGTGCCTGCAGCCAGTTTACAATAAGAAGTGGAACTGCACGAACATAAAGCATAGAAAAAGGATAACCAGCAAGCTTAGGACTTACAAGCAGTGAAGGAATGAAGTTGAGGTTAAGTGTTTTGTCTGTATATGAAGTGGATGGGAAGCACTTTATGATCGCACGATCAAGGTTGTTATTCCACATTGTGTTGATCATTCGCATATCTGAGACGAAGTTGTCTCTGAAATACTTAAGGAAACTGCAGACGTCATACTGTTCGTCGCTCTCAACTATGTACTCAAGAGATGTCCACTTTGTGTCATTGTCAAGAGTAACGAAAAAGTCCCTGTGACAGAATGTTTCGATGTCTCTAGTGAACTCAAGATTCTTGCCGCCAGCACTTGTGCTAACATAGTACTTGCCTTTGTAGAATTTACTGTTCTCGCCAACAAACGTGAAGTGGAATTTTTGTGGAACATAGTTCTTGAAATGAACTTGCAAAATCTTGCCGTCTTCGAGAACTTTGAAGTCGACGCTTGGAGCACGCATAGACATGACAGCCCAGAAGTCGAGAAGCAGGTAGAATGGGTAGTTCTCGATGTTTGTCCGAGGCATGAGAAGCCTCTGGATGTACTTGACAATCGATGGGCAATTGTCTAAAGTGAGCTCGAAGGGAATAAATTTCATCGGGATAGAAATTGGTGGAACTTCGAGATCCTTGAACGTTAAACGCTGGTATTCTGAGCAAAACTCGGGGAAGTTCTGCTTAAGGCCAACAAGAGCAAGCTCTGTTTGCATGACTTTGATGTCGTCGATAAGACTGCTAAGTGTACTGTTGCCAGCACTCTTCGTACTAAGAACAAGTGAACTTACAAAATTGATTCTTTGTATTAGTGCGCCACTAATGTCGGTAACGCAAATTGGGAAAACTTGTCTGATGAATTGACAAACGTTCTCCTTGAATGTGTTGAAGTAAGGAGACTCTGCAATGAATGAGTCAAAGACACATTCATACAAAGTTGTACGCCATGTTGAAATCTTGTTTGCCGCAATCTTGTCTGTATTATCAGCGAGATAATAAACAAGGTACTTGAATGATACAGCAAGATCAACAAAAGTACCGAATAATGACTCATTTGAGTACTTAGAGAATGGAATCAGTACAGCATATCTGTCTACATTTCGTCCAAAAATCTCGATGTTGCTCTTCTTGATGATTTCAACGTTGTTAAGAATGAATCTGTTGTTTGGTGGATTTTCGTCTGGCCTGATCAATATTGCTGGATTTTTCCTCTTAATCATGCTTGGATCAAGTGCAAGCCACGCTGTGATGCCGTCACGGTTGTATCTTCTGCCAACCAAGTATTTATCTGAGTGAAGTTGGATTGCGCTTGGATGTCCATCAATTGCACTGTGGAAGTAGATGTTCTTGAAGCGGCTGATGACTTCTGTGAACCATAGATTGGCGAACTCTTCGACTTTGCCAATCTCAATGATTCCGTCAAGGATGTTGTGAAGAGCTGTCTTGTAGACTTGAAGTATTGCACGTTGTGGTGGCGTTGACTTGTCCATGAAGTTGACTGTGTAGTCGACAATGCACGATGGGACAATCTTCTCGTTGAATAAAAGGAGGTGAAGAACTTGATCAAGAAGGCCGCGAATGTCGAGATTGAAAACTTTCATTGTCTTTTCGAATGGAATTGATTTGTTCGTCACCATTGAGATGAACATGTTATTCACTGTAGAAATTCGTTGCTTGGCTGAATAACCGCATGCGAACCTGTTGATGATGTCAGTTGGAAGAACTCCCCAGCCCATTGGGTTGATGTAGTCGACGTCGAGTTTTGGCTTGAAGATTGTACCTGGACTAACTGGCGTGCGAAGACCTGTGTTGTCATCAACTGCCGCTGCATCTTTCTCAGATGTGATTGTGTCGATGACGCATTCGCCTGCTTGTGTGCAAAGAAGAGTGGCACCGAATGACGATGTGTCTGAGATGTAGTGAATTGATTCTGGCTCATAGGGCTGGACTTCTGGAGGTTTCAAGCTTTTGAGATCACAAAATGCTTTGTATGAGCCTTTCAAAGTAGAAACATCGAACCTTAGAAGTTCCTTGTTTGGATTTTCTTTCTTTTCGTCAAGCATTCGGAGATAAAATGGCTTTGGAACATCATCATTATCAATTCTAATTTTGTTATGGAAAATAACATTGCATGCTGCATCCGTTGGATGAAGAAGCTCATATGTAAGTCGCAATTCGCCGTATGCCATAATAAAGAATGAAAATGCTTTGTATTTCATTCTGTGTGAAGCAATACTGACCTTTTTTCTATCATTGAAGAATGTAATGATTTGTGTGAATGGATCCCAGAGAATTGAAAGATTCTTTGAATAATCGATTTCGATCCTTTGTTCTGCATTGAAGAATATGCATTCATCACTGATCTCAACGAATGCGTGTTCACCATCTAAATCTTCCGCTGTGAGCTCAAGAGCACCAATTCTGACAGGACAGCCTACTTCGTAGCATTGAACTTTGAGCATTGTTGGTGCGAAGAATGGCAGTGTCTGTGTAATGAACATGTGGACACCATTATCACAGCTCAAACTTCTCTCTGTGATTTGATATCTGTGTGGATTGACAACATCTGCTGGTGACGCGTAGTAGAACTGGATCTTCTGATCTGGTAACTTCATGAATCCTTCTGTTTGCTGCTGCAAGTGATGCTTAAGAAGCTTCTTGAACATGATGTTGTCGTTCGCATATGAAATAGCTGGGATATCAATTGACGCTAAAAGTTTGATGAATTTTTCGACAAATTCATTAGATGACATGTAAATATCAAGAGACTGAAGGACATAGTAACTCAAACATTCCATGGTAATTGTTGACTGCGTGAAAGATAAATGAGATGCAAAGTGAGGTATCAAGCAGTCGTATTCTGTGAACATTTCGTATTTGAATGGCATCAGCGAAAGAGGGACAATGTTTGGTCCATATGGTACTAGAACAAGAGACATATCTGAGTCGAATGGGACTTTGTATGCGTAATAAAAGCTCTTGGCTGCATCGAAATGAACCATATAATAAATTGTGTTTGTTGTTGTGTCTTTGATGAGTGAGAACTTCCTTGTTGACTCAATGATGTTCGTCAATATCGCGAAGACAGCGAAAAGCATGTTTAGTGTGTTGAATGTCTCGAACTCTTTCATTTCCATCGCTTTGTTTCTCCTCTCAAGTGAAGGGGAGTTGATATCCAAAATGTATTTCATAACGGATCTGACGAGGTCGCCCATATCATTGCTGCTAGTGAGAAATGTCCTGATGATATGAATGAACTCGAGGCAGCCTGTCAGAAGAATTCCGCTCGTTCTGACAATTTTGGCATCAAATTGAGCTTCGTCGTGAAGAAGTGGTTGTTCTTTCAGCCACAATTTAGGTTGCCCACTTGCAATATCGCCAATCCTTCCGAAAATGATGTGAAGAACTTTGAATTTGTCTTCTTCGCTCGTGATAAGTTTGCCGAACATGATTGAAGCAACGTGATACAAAGCCGGACTTCCGCTCATGAAAACATTTTTAATGTGATCAATGTTGATGAGTGTCTTTCCGAGAATTTGTTCGCACATCAGCATCACAGGAAGAGGAGCATTGAAGTCGGATATGATCTGGAAAAGCTCAATAAATTTTGGATCTTTGATGAAATTCTCATTTTCTTTGCAAATAATATACAAGAACGAAATGACAATAGAAATGAATGGCGCTAATGATCCTTTGCGTTCTTGATCTGGATTAAACATCTGTAAAATACTCTTCATTGTGTTGATGAAATAATCGAGGTCAATTTTAACAACAGTTCTTAATATATTCATCACACTCATGATTGCATTGAATCTTGTAACTTTTTCAGCGTTAATCGATTTTGTGACATCAACGAGATTAGAAATTACTGCTTCAAGAGCAGCATTATTGAACTTTCCTGATGCTGGAATTGTGTCTACATATGATGAAAAAGTATCCCTGTTGATAATCATGTTAATTACGTACATTGTTCCTGTTGGGAAGGTGTTAGAAATCAAGATGTCTGATAGCAAAGCAATTCCATTTGTGACGCTCAACCTTGCTTTAGAGGCTTTCTCCATCAATGCATAGATCTGATGAAGTGTTGTTGGCGCACAAATAAAATTGCAGATGTTCTTCATGGAGTCGTGGAACAATGACTCATTCTCTGTGATGTCAAATCTGATTGCTGGCTCAATGTGAATAAGAAAGACGCATTTCTTCATGAATGCGTCAAGGAAGAGGTCGTAATTCTGGTTGATGCTCTGCGTCTGTGCACCAACTTGGTTGTGTGTTTGCACCTGGACTGTGTTCGATAACTGTTTGACGGATTTAAGATTTCTTCTCACTCTGTACAAAACTTCCATAACTGGTTTGATGTAGACGTGAATCATCGGCTGTTTTTCGGACATAAGGTCATTCACCAAGTCCATGACGATGCTGCCCAATCCGAGCTGCTTGATGAAGACAGAAAGCGTGAGTCTCTCAATGTGTCTGTCTTCCGTTGTTAATTTCTTATTCATGATGTTTGGGCATTTCCTGTACAAGTAGTCCATAAGTTTCTTAACACGAACTGATTCTTTCGTGCAGATCAGCTCCATGAGGAAAGCATTGATGTCATCTTTTGTTGCATTTTCATCGAATTCGAATGTGGAAACTTTCCTCGCGTGCGCATTGAACGACAAGCCTTTCTTCATTAAATCGTCCATAGACTTCTCACCAAAGAAAATGGCTGGAACCATTGTATCGATTTTTGAAGGGTTGAGATCTGTCTCCAAACATGATGCAATCAGCCATGAGTATTCCTTCGCGAACTTGATTTCTTCACCGCCTTCGAGAAGGTTTTTGATGACTTCTGTGTAGATAATGAAAACTTCCACTAAAAGCTGATAAGTGTACGGCAAATCTTCTTTTTTGATTTTTTCAGCGGGAATAGTTACATGTTGCTGGTTGTAATTTGACACTGCATGATAAAGAGGAAGCAAAAGGTCAGAAATGACTTTTGATACGAATGAATATTTGATGATTGGCCTTACTAAGCCTAAAAATTGTCTGAGAAGCTCTTTGATGTCACTGTGAAGTTCTGGAGATGAAATTGCAGTGTCGATGAGAACTTTAGAGAATTCTGCGAAAATTTCAAATGTTGTGGATTCGAATTGGTTTGACAAAGCACGCTGAACATGATAGAAAATGGATCCCATGAATGTTGTAACGAATAACTTGATGTCTGGAGATGCTGTTCCATTAGAAAGTTCTCTGATGTAGAAGCCTAAATATTTCTTGAGGTTAGGAATTGAGAAAATGTTCGGATAAAATTCTTCGTCGCAAAACTGCTCAATAGCAAAGTGAAGCATGTATTTGTCCTTCAACGCGAAAATGATTGGGCAGAAATCTCTTGCATCGTCTGGACTGGATTTCCACAGCCATTTGAGACCTGACAAGAAAACGAAAATTATCGTCTGCTTGATCTGGTCCATTTTTGGATCCATGAGCAGATTCTTGAGGACTTTGACAACACGAGGAGGAATATTCTCCATTTCTTCCTTCGGCATGAAGTTCTGGATTCTCAAACCTAAACAGAGAAGAACTGACTGAATGGCCATGTAATTCATCTTCGGTGACCATTCCTTCGATCTTTTCTGCACTTTTGTGATTTCGACGAGTTTTTCAATGGAATCGCATATGATATCAAAATCTTCAAGTCCGAGATTGCTGAACTCGAAATCGAAAGAAGACTCAAGAGGAACTTTGAAGTTGCCAAAATTCAGTCCTGCGATGTGTGTAATGACCCACAAATCGCGAACAATTGCGAGCTCAGCAACACCATAAGCTTTCGAGAACTTTGAGCGCGCGATAGCTTTATCGAGATCAATATCCGGTGCTGCAACACCAGTAAGCCACAAAGGAGCAGGAGTGCTCACCAAAAATACTTGTAGTGTGTTCTTATCAATTAATTCAACTCCGAATTTAGCGATTGGATTTATGCGGATAGATCTTGTTTGAGTTTCTTCTTCATTTCTGTATATTCTCGGGTCGCGGACACCGATGATAGCACCATCTGCTAATGATATCTGAATTCTCTTGTGATTTTTTGCGATGAGAAAATAAAGAATTGTTCCGTCTGTATATACCTCAGTTCTAAAATCTTTGAGAACTTTCTTGAATTCATCTTTAGTTATTGGTGTGCAGCCTTCAATCATCATCAAGCGAATTGGAATAATTCTAACCTGTACAAGTGTGTCATTAACGAATTCCCAGACTCTTATCTGTGTTTTATCGAATGTGTAAAGATATTTGGTATCCGAAACTACCCATTGACGAGATTTATTGTAATGTTTTAAGAAATTATTTGGAATTGTTGCTTTAATTCTTTTGCCGCTTGGAAGGGCAAGAACAAACCAGCCATCAAGTTTGTGATTGTAATCGCGCTTAATTACAATTAAATGATCATTTGAAACAAGCATAGATTGAATGGTACATGAATACTGATAAATAACTTCCAACTTATCTGGTCCATTATTTCTGATGCTAAATAGCTTAAATTGGTCTCCATATTGAAGAATAATATTATCATTCCAAATTGCGACTTCCGTGATTCTGCTCGTATATTGTGTCAGTGGTATATCAATACTACCAATTACATTAATGTTTCCTAAGTATCCCTCGAAAAAAGAAGAATTTCCGATTGTTGAAGTATCGAGTTTGAGGTCCGCATATTCTTTTTCGTAATCAACAACCTGCTGTATAAGCATAGGCAGTGCGTGAATTCGAACAAGTGAGGTTCTTAAGCCGAATGCAAGATCAACAACCGCAATTAAATCGATAAATGACGGATTTTTGTTAAGTTTATCTTTTATAAGATACATAGCGACATCATATAGATTGCACTTTCGTAATTCTGTAGCTGCAATTGAATACGCGTTTGTAACAGCTTTGTCTAAATCGGAATCAATTCTATATGGCGTATTTAGCATGTTCTTTGTCGTATATTGTACTAATAATTCGCGCTGTGATGTCTGAAATCTTTGAGCGATCACATTTCTTCGGTATTCTTCATATTGATATGCATAATTTGAACGAGATTCTAGTGCTGCTGAATAAATTTTAATGAATTGTTGAAAAGCTGAAATAGATTTTGGAGTTGGCTTTAATATTTTCGTAATTACTTGTTCGAAAGCCTCAGAAATCGACGAAGTATTTGTAAATGTCACTGGATCTGTTAGAATATCAACAATAAGCTCTACAGGAGCCGAATAAAAAGGTATTTCTTGGGGAAAATCTGGTAAAAGATTATTGTTGATAGTAACAAGATTGGAAATATCATTCATGACAAGCTGGTCAACATCAGTGACCAATCTATCAGACGTTGAAATGTTATTACCCATTCTTAATCAGATTAATAAATTTTGGGAAGTGACAAATTTATCGAAATTCACCTTTTAAAGTCAATCATGAATATACACTTTAAATATTTATTTCTTTCAAAATCACAAAAAAGAAATCTATTGAGATCAAAATCAATTCGACAAATAAGAATTAGCAACAATAAATCAGATATAATATAATGTGTGGAAAAATATTATGCAATAAAATAACTGATACAACGTTAGATGAATTAAAAATTCAAATCAGAACAATTCTTAATGATAATTTTATTCAAAATAGATTTGAAAAAATATTTGATTTAGTCCGAAACTATTTCCAAATGATAAGGTAAAATTTACATTTTGACATTCATGCATATGACAAATTTTATGGAATATTGTATGTCTTAATTAAAAAAGTTATATATTATTCAAAACTAGATAGGATAAGCAAAATATATACTTCCATAAGTTACTAAGTTGTGAATTAAATGATTTATTTTGCACATGTTTGAGGGTGGTAAAATAACTAATGAGCTGATTTTAGTAATGCGAACATGGCCATGTCCAACATTACCAATGATTCTTTCGTTACTTGTTGGTGATGGCATGGACGAATTGCCTGGAATAGAATCACCATCAATCAGATAACTCGATATATATGATGATCCACCACCAGAGCCAAAGCAATCACAACCGCCTGATGATCCACCATAATAACCACCCCCACCACCATTTGTGCTTGAAGGGCCACCACCATATAACGACAAAGAGATGCGACGGGCTGGCCTAACATCCATAGCAGCTTCATGTTCTTCATAAGGAATATTTGGATTTACTGGATCAGCAGGTATAGGTCCAATATCAGGTTTTGTCGGATCATTGGGTTTAGGATAATATTTAATCCAGCACATCATCGACCCTCCTGAAAAAAAAGATCCATTACCATATTCCTCTGCTTGGATATCGTAAATAACTCCTGGTCCTTCTGGCGTTGCTCCTGTGAGTCCTTTAGTGCCATTTCCGCCAAAGAAGCCCCCACCAAAGCCGCCATACTTAACATTACCACTGCAATTCGAAGAAGAACCACCTCCGCCCGCGAATAAGATACCAGACTCATTTTTTGGTTTGTCGATGGAAATAAAACTCATTCCTCCACCTGAGTAAGTCATATAATAACTAGATGTGTAAGCAGGTGCACCTCCTCCAAATGCATATCTTGTCATCTGATATTCTCTTTCTGTGGTAGAAAACCCTTTTTCTCCAACAAAAATAAATAAATTTCTAGTCTTATTATTAATGAAAATTCCGCGTGCATATCCGCCATGGCCGCCACCAATTATCTCAGGACCGCCGCCTTCTGCACCCCATGCCTCAAGGAGATAAATTCCATGATCAATCTCTAAACGTTGCGCTTCGCAATTAGGTGGATCATTACAGCTAAAATTATATAGCTTTTGGTATATCATTGCTAGCCTTGAAATATTGTTTTTAGAATGAAAAAAAATCAAAAAAAATTGAATGTTCATCAATTTTGATAGAAAACCACTTTTTTACACCAAATTAAAATAATATTTTAAATTTTTGTATGAATTCATCTAACTACACAAATGACATAAAAATTGTTCAAATATCTAGAGAAAATAAAAATTCAAAAATTTTAGTAGTATATACTGGGGGTTATTTGCCAAAATTTGCAAATGCCTCTATGACCCCATTTTTGAAGGATTTAAGTCAATA
>MRSU01003534.1:0-17409 GCA_008369845.1 Trichomonas gallinae | reverse complement strand
CGAACCATTTCGGCTCAAACTTGATATATAATATGGTGTATGTACATATAGTATATAGACAAAGTTTGGAGCAAAAATACTAAAAAAACCTGGTTTCTACACCTCTATATAAATGATAAATTTAGATTATACATATAATATATATTTTAAATATAACAAAATTATTGAATTTTAATTTTTATAGATCATAATTATTTAGATAAAAAAATAAAATTTTTTACTAGATTTTGAAAAAAAATCAATGTAAGAGATTTTTTGATGGAAAACAAATCGTAATTCATAATGAGTAATGTATATAGATGATTGTTATAACTTCTAAAAGTCATAAAAATGATTTTTTGGTTGGAAAACTACAATAATTTTACCACAGGGTGCTTCATATAATTTAATAACGAGTTTTTAATATATTTTTAGTGTTGTTTTTTGTCTAAAAAAATTCAACGACATTCTGGAATTTTTTTTTTATTGGGCGACTTTGACATTTTACATATTTCACATTGAATTCCTCAGTTAAGAACCACTTAGACAAGATTTTCGAATTAGTCAACACAGAAGGCGACACAGCCAGACTCGAGCAGACGGTGAGCGACATGATCTTTTGCTTCCTTGCAAATCCAGATTTTTATCATCTACCAATTCCGATAATTTCGCGCGCAATTACAAACTCTGGTGAAACATTCACAGAAACAAATGTCAAATTCATATTAACAAGCTTATCAAATGCTATTTTAAAAGATGCTACTAAATCAGTCGATTCTATCACGACAATGACAGCCGAACAACTTGGTGCAGCTGTTGCAAAGGCAGATCAGTGCCCAGAAATGACATCACCCCTTTCAGTCCCAGAATCAGGATTTGGCCAGACAGCACCACCGTCATCTCTCGAACAACTTCGTAATTACAACAAGGCTCAGCTCGAATCTACACGCGCAAAGTATGAAGCTTCTCTAAAGGACATTCGCGCAAGTATCGCCAAATCCCAGGAAGATATCGAAAAAACACCGGAAAGAGTGAAAGAAGCAGAAGAAAAGGCTAAGCTACAGCTCGATGAAGCTAAATCCAAGTACCAAAACGAAGAAGAAACATTCCAAAAGAAGATCGATCTATTAAAGAGCAGATACGACGACGCGCTCAATAAATTAGGCGAAAACCCAGAACAGCGCAAGTACTTCGAGGAGTATATGGAGCAGCAGCGTGCATTCCTCAAGGAAAAGTCTTCACTCGAGAGACGCTTGAACTCAGAAGTCGCACAAATCAGGACGCAAGTCGAATCATATGTGAAGCAAGCGGCAATCGAGAAAATTGCTCAAGAGCTTAAGGCCGTCGCAGCTCAGAAAGAGGCACAGCAGTCCTCCAAGAAGCAGAAGAAGAACAAAGACAAGAAGATCGAAGAGCCTAAGAAGGAAGAGAAGCCGCAAAGAAATGAGAAGAAGAAGGAAGAAAACGACGAAGATATGATGGAAGGATTAGTCACAGAGGAAGAAGAAGACATCGATGCACCATTGACAATCCCTGAGAATCCAGTCCCAGTCAGAGCCACCAGCAAACCGAAGACACAGCCTCTGCCGACAAAGATAACAAACATCTTCGATGCTATAGTTTTAGGCAACGTCGATGAAGTCAAGAAGTTCATTCAGAAGAAGAAGTCAGTCGTCAACGAGCGTGGAAACAACAGAATCACACCATTCACAGTTGCCGCCAGTGCATCCAACCTCGAGATCATGAAGATTTTGTACGAGAACGGTGCTGATCCAAACGTCAAAGACGGTAATGGCCGTACAGCTTTCCACATTGCCGCCGCCAAAGAGTCAATGGAAATGATATCTTATTTAGCTGGGATCAAAGCAGACATCAAGATCAAGGACAAGGATGGCCGCGTGCCAGTTGAGATCCTCCAGGACCGTGAAAGATCGCAGAATCAGCTCCAGGAGGCAATCAAGGAGGGAGATGTCAGAAAGCTTGGTGAAGTCTTAAGAAAGTGGCCGGATCTTGCAACACATAAGTTCAAGGGCGGAATCACACCATTGCATCTTGCTGCTGGCTTCGACACAGCAGTTATCTGCGAGAAACTCCTCCAGTGGGGTGAAGACATCAACGTTTTAGATGAAAATGGATCTACACCACTCCACTATGCTGTAGAATACGAGGCACCGCACTCTGCTCGCTATCTCCTTAAGCACGCTGCCGATGCTACAATCAAGAATAAGGATGGCAAGCTTCCGCTCGAAATGGGTGAACAACAATAAATAAAATCTATATTATTCTTGTACTCTAAAATTTCATCTTTTTCCCTTCTTTTATTCAGATACAACAATTCTCAAAATAATTAATGGGACAACGATTATGCAAGCAAATATCGCTTCTCGAATGATCCTTTTTTTTTGCCAACAGAAAGTGTAAAGTGTCATATTTTTGGTCAACATTTTTCCTATTAAGAGATGCTATTCTATTCATTATAGATTCAAAATTCACCGAAAATGCGAGAAACATCGCGAATAATATTATGAATCAATTCAAAATATCAAATTCAAGCCATTATTATTTGGCAAAAAGTGAAATTATTATATCATAGATTATTTATATACTCTTAACTCAGATCTATGAAAGCTAGTTTACATGTCAAATTGTCATAATTTATTGTCCAATGCAGAATCTTTCATATCAACCAGATTTTCGGCGAAATCCAAACATTACTGGTTCACATGAAGAATACTGGACGATATATCCAAGATCGCAGTGGAATTCAAACTGTACGTGGAACTATCTAAATAAAATTAATGAAGACAAAATTCAGAGAGCGGCTTTGCTGATTCGTAGAATCGGTAGGAGTTATAATTTACCACCACGCTTGATTCATTATACGCAGTTACTTATATGGCGATTCTACGCAAAAGAATCAATTGATCAACACCCTGTTGGAGTTTTTATCAGTCTAGCATTCGAATGCGCATCACAATTTATAGAATACGATGATTCTCACAACCTTTTAAGCAAAGTCAGAGAAGATCAAGAAATACAAAAATTATCAGTGTCTTATTCCGGCGAAAAATCACAGTTAGTTCTTCATTTCCAATTCGTTACATCCCTGGACTACACAGTAAGAATTCATCATCCATCAGAATATTTACCGATGTATATAAACGATAATTGCCCGCCAAATGAAAGAAGGATTCTAATAGAATGTGCAGAAAAAATCATAGCGGATTCTTTCTTATCTCCTTGCTGTTTAGTTCACAGACCCTCAGCAATCGCAGAAGGAGCAATGATAATGTCTGCAGCAATGCATGAAATGAGCGCCCACATAAATGTTAGATCTACAAAAGCTTTGTCATTCATTGCAGATATTAATAATTTTTATAAAGAATCCAAGCAATATTGAAATGGACTTGTTTGTTATAGTAAAATGTTTGTTGTATTGATTACCACATAATTTTCAATCAAATTTTCACCAAAATTTTAATTTTTATTTTATAAAATATTATGGATAGTTTAAGATATGAAACTGAGCAGTCAAATCATGAGGTTATTATATGTATGGTATAATTTAATAGATAACATATAGAAATGTGATTATATATCATTGATATAATTATATTCATTATTTAATATAATGGAAATAGAGCATTTATTGCATGAATTTATTATATATATAATGTACTTTAAAAGATAACATATAGAAATGAGGTCATTTTCCTTTGATATAATAATATTTTTGAAATCATAGAAGTTTTGAGATTTGGTTGTGAAGAATGCGAATAGTTGTTGATTGAAGCAATACTTGAAATTGACTGAACATAAAAAATAAAAGAAAAATGACGGAGATTGCAGAAAAGGAAGCAATGATTGTTACAGGGATGCAAACCGAATCATTGGGTTCTCTAGGGGAATTCTTTGAGAACTCAGAGCTTGTTCAGTGGGAAATAGAGAATTTTGCCAATTTTCAAAAAGAAAAAGCGAAAATATTCGCAATACAGAACATTTCATACTGGTACAACGAAAAGTCGACATCATTGACGCCAGAAATTAACTCATTAGTGCAAGATTTCGCGTTCGTAAGACTCATTGAAAATTATTCGTCATTTAGCGAGCATCTCAAGACAGAAATCTCATATTTACAGTCGCTATACGTAATACAGAACTTTCCAGAGAATTTTCCAGACTTTTGGACAAATTTATTTCAATTACCAGAAGAAATAGTGAATTATTTCTTGTTATGCTTTACAAACGAAACATCAGTGCTTTCTATCAACAGGCTCGAACGATTTTCGATAATAAAGAGAACAATGAATGATGAAGGTATTACAAATCAAGTTTTGACTTATATATTCGAATTATTAACACGCCATGGACGAATAGGACTACATATTTTACACAAATTCTGTTATTGGTGCGATATTAGCTTTATTTCAGATGAAGGCGCCATGAGCTTGCTTCAAACAGCTCTTACAGAGGCAGATACAGCTGCAATCGCTTTAGATCTATTCAGTGTTGTTATTTTAAGACTTCCACAATGTGAAACAAGAGATGAATTAATATCAATGGTTTGTGATCCAGAAAGATTGGTAGGATTAGTTCAGCAGAATCCAACACTCACAGATATCCATGGTGCTGTTGGTCGTCTTGTTTATACTGTTGGCGTTTTAACAAATAATGAGCAATTATTTGGAGTCGCTGCAGATTTACTTGAATCATCGATGCCTGCAATTCAAGCAGTTGTTCCATTCATCTGCACGTATCTAAATGAGCAAGAAGAAGGTTTTTCGATACAAGATATTATTCCTGCTTGTTATAACATGATTGTAGGATTTTTCGAGCTTGATGGCATGAATTTGAACAATTATTATGAATTAGATCAGCAACCGTCAGCTTTATCAAAAATTATTATATCTTGTGTTGTTCTTAACTCAAAAGTTGTTTACCAGATTCTCCAGGGCACAATCGAAAACTCAGACACAGATTTAAAGAACATAGCAGCTCAGTGTCACTTAATGCGATGTTTAATGGAAGAAAACAGCAGCAGCGCCAAAGATTTCATGCAAGATGTTATTATGCCGAATATAGTCAACATATTTTCCATGATTTCTCAACCATTTTCTCCTTTAATGATTATTGCTTTTGATGCTTTCGTTAGATTATGCTTCCACAAGATATACCACGTGACATGTTTCCCAGAGGTTTACTTACCACACGTTCTAAATATCTTTTTGTCGATAATATTTGACGAATCAGTTGATGTTCAAGGAAAAATCAAATATTTGGCGAATTTCGAGAAATTCACACAAGCTACAAAAGGAAGAATGGCTATTGATGATGGAATTGTCACTTCATTGCTCGGAGCTGGCGATTATCATTTTGTAAAAGCAGGAGCTGAGATGATGGCGTGCAGCAGCGAATATTGCCAGCAAAACGCGGCCTCAGCACTGCAAAATATCGCGCAAAACATCTCAGAAGACTTAAAAACAGTCAACTGCGCATTGACTTTTATTGGATCAGCTTCCGGCGCTGAATGCGGACGACAGGCTTGTGAGCCAATCCTCAGCTCAGTGTTCCAGAATTGTATAGGCAATGACACGTCTCTCGGATTATTCGCTTTAGCTGTAGAGTCAACATTTGGCGATGAAACGCCAATGTTTTTGTCATCTATTGTCGACAACTTTAATTCGCCTTTCGCTTTGAACATGGCATCGAGAGTCGCGCGAAACAGGATCAAGAAGAGCACCAGGATATCACAGGACGACTACACGTGGTTTAACACGCTCATCAACGGCTTGTTCACTAAGACATCGTCTTTGGTGAATATAACACAAGGTCTCAAAATCAAAAACAATGATGTCGACGAGGCCCTCAAGAATACAACTGTTCTAGTCAAGGAGCACTTTTCCATGGTCGATGACCAGATAAAGAGGAATGTTTTGGACTTCGCTGCTCACCAATTCAGGAGAACACTCGATTCTGTTATAGCCTATGAGTGCTCAATGTCTTTGCTGTTCGAATTCGCGACTATAGACATCAGGACTGTCGTTGACATAGTTTCTCCTGCTCCTCTGTCTTTGTGCTTCGCTGTTAATTGGGACAGTTTGTCTACTCAGCTTATTGTTACTTTTAAGACCCTGAGAGCTTTAATTAACAAATTAAACACAAGAGCGGAGAATTTCCAGGAAATAATGGATGAAACATCATCAAATATTGGACTTGATGCTCAACTAGTGAAGCAATTCTTCAGAAGAGAAACTGTTAAAGAGAAAGCAAAAGAATCAGACAGATTATTCTTCCAGAAGCTTGTATTGATGAGGGCATCATCCGGACTTTAGATTATTGACCCAAACATTGTTTGTATATTAGTTGTTAATATTAAATTTTGAATTTAATATAATTTTTTAATTAATTCTCATTTTTAAACAATATCAAAATGAAAATTTTTATACTTTCCGGTTAGATATAATTAAAATACAATAGAAAATTCATATTTCAAAGATTTTAATCAATATGTTTTATTATCATTTTTAGACATAATCAATATGAAATTTTTAATATATTTTTTGATTAATGGCATATCTCAATGTGTATTTTTATGATTAAAGCCATATTGCAAATTTGAAAAATATTTTGAAACTACATGTTCAGTTTGATGAATATACATGTATTAGACTGATTATATTTCATTTCTAATGATTAAACAGAAATTTATTGTGATTAAATTGCAGATATAATTTCTCCGCCTGTTTCAGCGACTAAATCCTTAAGATGAGGATAAACAGCTCCAAATCCAGTCTTATTATCATCAGCGAAGCAAACTAAATAAACATCAAGTCCACTTCTCTTAATAACTTCTTTGCAATTTTTAATTGCTTCGCAAACAATCGGCGGAGGGTTGCAGAAGAATCCCATTCCTAGTGCTGTAAGCACACACTTGTTAGATCCAAGGAATCCAGGATACTTGAGTGAATTCTCATGCGCTGCCAAAATTGTCGCTTTGTATTCAGTCTTTAAAATGTTTTTGAGGATCGGAATTATTCTTTCGTCTTTTTTGACATAATCTCCTAACGCGAATGAAGAGCAAAAGACTTGGTGCACGAACTGGCCTGGCTCTGAGTCCATATAAGTGAACCCATTGACTCTGTTCGCTGTTATTTGAACGTTTTCGTGGACGCCAATTTTGTAAATTTTTTCATTTTCAAAATCAAAATTTTCCAATCTCTTAAATTCTTCTTCTTCCATAATCATTGCTTTTCCCCTCACGACTTTAATAGGCGTGGAATCAAGGAGGTTCAAGTCCTTTTTTGTTTGGCCAATAGCGCCATCGTGCTGCACGAAGTAGTTACGATACATCAACGCACCAAATGATGCGATGGAAATTGCAGGACCTTGTGTGAGATCTGTTGCATAGGAGTTGACACCGTTGGCTGGACTGGCTAAATGGGAAGCCAATTCGAGGCAGTTGAAATTTGAAGCTGCTTGGAATGTAGTGCCTTTGAATTCAGGAAGATTTTGCATTTTTAATACATCAATTAATTCGAATTTTGAAGATTTTACGCCATTTCCACGAATAATATGGAATTTTCCGTTATTTCTTGATTGTAGATTAAAGGAATCTATAGTTTTTAGGCTAAATTTTCCGCAACGATATTTTTTTCCGTTAATTAATGATGTTATTTCATCAAATCCATCAGATTGTGTTAATTTTAGGTTCTTATATACACCTTCTAATGTCTCTTTAAATCCAACGTGATGAAAAAACCAATCATTGCCTTGATATATTTGCAGCATTATGTAAAATGTCAGAATGCCACGTAATGTGTCAGATACAGAGTGCACGAGTTTTTACTTTGGCTAAAACTAGCATCTTACGAATTTTTAAATTGCTAGTGATAAAATTCATACATATCTTTTGCATTGGCATCTACTCCAGGAGCACTGAGAAGGAGTTTGACATATTCAAGCTGTCCTTTAAATGAAGCATAAATCAAAGCTGCCCAATGTTGTAGGTCTTTTGCATTGACATCCATTCCAGGAACTGAAAGAAGGAGTTTTACAATTTCATGATAACCATTAGTTGAAGTCCATATCAAAGCTGTATAATTTTTTTTTTTTTGCGTTTGTTGAAATTCATTCCAGGAACAGAAAAAAGTAGTAAAACAATTTCAAGCTGATCACTTTGTGAAGCTCTAATCAAAGCCGTTTCATAGCCGTTTGAATTTCCAAATCGATTCGATTGTAATTATATTAAACATTATCATCCCAATGAATAGCAAATCAAATTTCCTTCAATGATATCTATTAATAGACCATCTAAAGAGGCCATTGAATTTTGCCCATGATGTATTTTGAAAAGTGAAACTATATAGATTTGCTACAAACTTCACATTAATAATGGTGTTGATATAAAAAAATTGCAGGGGCACATTTTGACTGAAAATTATTGCAGGGTATGTATCCAACTTTTTATTCAAAAATTAAATTACCATTCAATTTATGACCAAAACGTGTTTTCGTGATGCATACTAATCAAAATGTCTATATTTAAATCCTCCATGTCACTTTTTATGATCGAAAAAATCGCACTTTTCATAAATAATGTTACCTGAGATTCGCGAGCTCGAGCTGAAGATTTTCGCTTATCTTAACTACGTCATCTGCTTCATTACAGGCATCGTTCGTGACTTCCTCGACAAGAAGTCCGGAAAGGGCCGCAAAGTTGTTCCAAAAGGTTATGTTCCTTTGTTTAACGATTTTGCTGACTTTTTCACACGCCGTTACTACCACAGAATCAACGATTGCTTTGCCAGAGTTGTCACATCCAACGCTGGTGCCTTCATGGACGTCAAAGTTCAGAAGAAAAGTGATGAATTAGATCAGCAGACATACTTCACAGGTGAAACACGCAGAATTATGAACCTCGGCTCATACAACTACCTTGGATTCGGCGATCCAGATGAATACTGCACACCAGCAGTTAAGAATATTCTTGACAAGTACGGCCCAGCTACATCATCCTCCCGCGTTGAAGCTGGCAACACACAGGTCCACAAGGAGTTCGAAGAGGTCATCGCCAAGTTCCTCGGAACAGAAGATGCAATCTCATTCGGTATGGGTTGGGCAACAAACGCCACAGTTATACCAGCCTTCATGAAGAAGGGAGACTTGATTATTTCCGACGCTTTGAACCACAACTCAATTATTACTGGTGCAAGAGCTTCAGGTGCCACAGTCCGCGTCTTCAGGCACAACGACATAGAAAACCTCGAAGAAATCCTCCGCACAAACATCTCCCGCGGCCAGCCACGCACACACCGTCCATGGGGCAAGATCCTTGTCATCGTTGAAGGCATCTACTCGATGGAAGGCGAAACATGCAAGCTCAACGAGCTCGTCGCACTCAAGAACAAGTACAAATTCTACATCTGGCTCGATGAAGCCCACTCAATCGGCTGCATGGGTGCCACAGGCCGTGGCTGCTGCGAGCATCTCGGTGTCAATCCAAAGGAGGTCGACTTCCTCATGGGCACATTCACGAAGTCTTTCGGCGCTGCTGGTGGATACATCGCTGGCTCGAAGAAGATCATCAACTACTTGAGACTCAACTCCTACGCCAACATCTACGCAGACGCCATGCCGGTTCCAGTCGCTCAACAGGCCATGTCCGTCATCAAGGTCCTCATGGAGAACGAGGAAGGCGCAAAGAGAATCAAGCAGCTCCACGAGAACTCAATCTGGTTTAGACAGCAGCTCAAGGAACGCAAGTTCAAGGTCCTCGGCGAAGATGGATCTCCAGTCGTTCCAATCATCATCCCACCGTTCTCATACTTCACACACATCACACGCAAGGCTTTCGAATTGAAACTCGGACTTGTCGTAGTTTCCTTCCCTGCTTGCGACATTCTCCAGGGTCGTATTAGAGTCTGCATCAACTCAATCCACACACGTGAGGAGCTGCAGAACGCTATAGACATCCTCGAAGAATGCGTCAAAGATATCCCAGCTAAGACTGAGTAAAAAAATTTAATCAATTTTTTTCTCAAATCCCAATCTATTTAATACATTAATGCGAACATAATCCATGACTCATATCTATAATAAATGCCAAATTTTGGCTATAATTTGAAAAAAATTCAATAATTTAAAACATATATATAGTATGCCATACGCATATATGATATTTTGTGGCAAGAACAATGATTAATTTATCGGAGCTGAACTAATTTTTGCTTCAAAAATATATTTTCCAAGAATTATTTTCAGATTTCAGAACGAGATGATATACAATCAAATATAGATAAATTAAAATAAAGAAATATGACAGTAAAATTGCTGATAGTTTAGGTTTTGATGAAAGCAATAAATCAAATGTACAAATAATAGCAATGTGTATTGAAAATAATGATATATATGAAGCAAAATGAATATTTATCATAGAGAAAAGATCCCAATTCAATAATTAGAAATTCGAAATTTGATCGGCCAGCATTCACCAGCCAATTCTCGAGATTTAAGCTTTACATAGTAAAACAGGTAGAAATTTAATATTTTAACAAAAAGAATGTTTTTTAAAAAAGTGACATGGAAAATTGTAAACCAAATTTGTCAGTTTTTTAGAGAATTCTAATAAGATGAGTTGGATGCCAAAAAGCCCTCGCGGGTCTCGAGAAATATTGAAAGCCATACATGTTACCTTCTATCCACCTAAGCTGACACTCGAAATCGAGCAAGCAGGCGAAATTACAAATCACGAGCTTGATTTACAATCTCTTGACGCTACGACAAATCTTGAAACTCTCGCCGATCAAATTATCGCAGAAGAATCCAGTCTGAAGCCAAAGCATAGAGCAAAACTCATCCAAACGCTCGAAAGCATGGTAAGAATGCAGGGAATCGAATACAACACTTACGCCTTGTCTCGTATCATCAAAGCTCACGAAATGCCTCTCACAGACTGCAACTTCAATAAGATGGGTGGTTTGTTTGCAACGGCCTCTCATGATAAAACATGTCGCATCTGGGATACATTGAGCGGCAAGGAACTCTACTGCCTGATGGGCCACAAGAGCACCGTCAACGCATGCATATTCAACAACCCAATTGGCGATTTGCTTGCGACAGCTTCTGCCGATAAAACCAGTAAAATTTGGAAAGTCGGAACAGGCGAGTGCTTGTACACGTTCACAGGCCACACAGACCAGGTTATCAATATTAAGTTCGAAAATGAAACAAAAACATTCGCTTCATCATCAAATGACCACACAGTTAGACTTTACGACCTCACGACAGGCCAATTCCACACTGAGCTCCTCGGACATACAGATACAGTCCCACATATTGAGTTTTCAAATGATGGCGAGATTTTGTTGTCTGGTTCTTTCGATCATACGGCCAAACTGTGGGATATTCGCTCAGGCAGCGAGATTTCTTCTCTCGAAGGCCACACTGATGCTATCTTTGCTTCTCATTTCGATTTCCCTTGCAACAAAGTTTTGACAGCGAGCGATGATGGAACTGCAAGAATTTGGGACCTTAGGACCAACCAGGCAATCGCCATCATGGAAGGACACGGCGGGGGTTGTACAGATGCTTGCTGGTCAGCTGACGGCAACTTTATTGCTACAGGCGCCGGTGACAGCATCGTTAGGATCTGGGACATCGATGGAAACAAGCTTTTCGATTGCCACGGACACACAGGAGAAATTAACAGAGTTATGTTCAGCCCACAAAGCTCCAGACTCCTTACAGCATCACAAGATAACACATGCAGGCTCTGGGATACTTCCACAGGCCTCTGCGTCGACGAATTGAAGGCTCACACTGATGAAATTTTCTGCGCATCTTTCAACTACTCTGGAAAGTACATTATTACTGCCTCCAAGGATAACACAGTTATCCAGTGGGAAGCTACTATCACCGATCAACGTTGTTAATTATTTTAATATTATCCAGTTAAATTTTCGAGATTTGATTAAAATTTTACTTATTTCTGTTGAAATGCCACTGTTTTATGCTTTCAAATTTCAAAAGTAACAAAATAACGTTTTTGTTAAAATTAACGAAATCAGAACCTTTTAATGTTATTTTCGATATATATATAGCTTATATGTTGATAGATAATTGATTAATTTTACAAAAATACAAACAAATTTTATTTCATATAATTTTTTTGATGCTTTGGAAGGACTTTTGGCGGTGGGAAGTCATCTACACGGTCTTCTTCGATTTTAGCGAGGAGAATGCTTGTTTTGATGCGAATATAATCTTCCCAGCTTGTTATTTTCGGTCTGTAAGGATATTGAGGAATAGACTTCTCAAACTTTTCCTTCTTCATCCTCTCGAACTCTTCTCTCTGCTCGTCAGAGATTTCGTAAAGAGGATTACGTGGCGGAAGTTTTGGAGAGTTTTTCTCTTTTATTTGCTTTTCTACTGCACTGATTCGCTTTTCGCCTCTTGATTTATATATTTTAGTGCGTTCATCGAAATTTGTGTCCTTATATTTAGACTTGTTGACGATTTTTTGGGATTTTTCGGAATAATATTTTTCTATCGTTGGTTCTGGTGGAGGAATGTATGGTTTTCTTACAGTAGGAGACCTTTCACTCTGTAGTTCTTCTTTTGTCATTAATAATCTTTCTAAATTATAACCAGCTGTTGGAGATTTTGGTGATGATGGTTTTTCTTCTTCTTTTTCGATATTAACTGTTTGGTTGCGTCTATTTGCAAGGAAAAATCGAGTTTGTGTCTTAACTAGTCGATGATATTTAGATTTCTTCGTTTCATTATATCCATCAATGATTGACTGCTTTGCAGCTTCATTATCATACAAACCTTCGCCGACTTTCCACTTAAAAACTTCATTTCGTATAACAGATTGGTCGAGAAGTCTTTGCTTTGGTCCAATAATTTCGATTTTTCGAAATGCTTCTGTTAAATGATTAATATCAACTGTTTCATCATATCCGAAGGCTTCATTAACTAAATTGACTATTTTTGAGTTCACAAGTTGAATAGATGAACCTTGGCATGATTTTGTATGAAAAGATTCGTTTTTATCCTCAGAAGATGTGGATTTTATCGACATATCGTACAATCTCTTTGATGAATTTTTGTTGTTGCCGCTTAATTTGGGCTTCCAAGATGCAGAAGTCGAGATTAAAAGCGATGGAGTTGAAAGAGAAACGTTTGATTCTGTATTTTCTATAGGACTGATGCTGAGGACATCCTCTGAATCAAGCTGAGTTGTTTCTGTGTTGCTCATTTTCAGAGAATTTGATTTTTTTTTCTCAAAAAAAGACGTTAAAATTTTTTAGGCATATTATAACCCCTTCATTAATATGGCTGCCCCTGCTTTTTCTTTCATTTACTTTTCTTTATATTACTCTATTATATGAAGTCTCTAATTATAGAAAATACAAGTAGAATATAAGGTTTCTAATATGATTATTTTTCTATATGTGATGATATTATTTCGATTTCCATAAATTTTGTAAAAATGCATAAATCAACTAAAATGCGTCATGATCTTTCAATATTTTTGTAATTTCATGATGATGAATAGTTTTGAAGGCTCAGAGTTAAAAATAATTTAAGTAATTAAGATTTATTTTAAACATAACATATTAAAATTTCAAGTATATCATTGTCCATACTTCATTGCATGATATTGCAGAAGGAAATGAGGAAATAATTGTAAATTGCGAAATCTGACTTGAATTATCGTGTAATTAATATCTTGACTTTCTCAGTATAATAATATCAAATGAATTGATTTCAAATAAGTATATATATTCAATTTTGTTGTCATCATGAACTTATTGAAGATTTTTGATGTCAAATAGGTTCTTGTTGATCTTTTCTTTGTCTGTTTCGATAATAACTCCTTTTTCAGCGAATTTATCAATAATCTTTTTGAGATTTTCAGCAATTATCATGATTTCTTTCGGCTCAACTGTCATTGTGACACTGTGCAAACATTTTGATACGCATTTGCTTATCTCTGTATTTACGTATTCGACAGCTTTTAGACAAGCATTCTTAGAATTAGCTTCTGATGCTGTTTTGTAATTTTGAAGAGAAAGGAGATCCTTATTTTGATCTAATATAGTCTGAAATGCCTGCATTTTCTGTGCTGTTAATAATAATTCTGTTTTGAGTGTAGATAATTGATTAATAGACTGAATTCTGCGATTTTCGATTTCTGCTGCTTTATCTGCAAGTTCAGCTAAGTTATTTATGCATTGTTTTTGAAGCCCCATCATTTTAATTTGGTGCTGAGCCATTCCAATCATGATCCTTCTCTTCTCCATGCATTCGTCCTCTGTAATGCGAAGTTGCATAACTTCTGCAGTAATTGCGTCAAAATTAAAATCTCCTAAATTCTGCATTACTTTATTGTCACTTTTATATTGCAAAATCATTTATTATTAATAATTAATTTTTGTAAAAAAAAACATTTTAACTGTGTAAACATTGGTTTGCATTTAAGCAATATTATTCAGTATGGACTACTCTATAACCACGTGAAATATTTATGATGCTTAAGCTTCCATTTTGGAGATAAACGCCATACAATACTTCCGTGGCAATTTTTTTTTATTGCAAGTATATTTCGATTATTATTAATTATTGGACTGTGGCATTAGAATGGGTTGTTATATGTGAAGTATTTATCTGAATAATATCAATATCATGATCAAATATCAAACATTTGAGTCTATAAATCAACCAAGCATGCATAGCTCTATACTTCGAATGTATCTATATATATTTGGATGTATTGACTCGACTTCACATGATTAGTTAGTTTATTGGTCTCAATGATTATACATGCTTCACAAATTCCTAATTAAAGAATATTTTTATAAAATCGTGTTTTGGGCCTGAATTCTTTGAAATTTTATTACATTCACTATTTTATATTATATTCTAATTAAAATATTGATCAATTTGGATTTTTTTGAAATTGATATAATTTTGCCCATAAAAATCAAGAATTAACAGAATAAAAGCTTTATTTATATACTTTCATGTTCTTCAATGCATTGGCATAATAATGATTGAAGAAAGCGAAGAGCTTGGATTGAGAGAAGCGAAAACTTCTTATTATGCGTTTGTTTTCTGCCCCAAGCCTTCTGCTATCGAATTAAACTATGAACCGATTGAAAATTGTACAATTTATACACAATATCTCTGCGAAAAAAGAATTGTCCTTTATAACTTAGTTCCACGAGAATCTCTTGGCGACACACTGTTTAAAATCAATGTTTTATTGCATCATACTTGCTCATCTTCTCCAGGACAGCCAATTTACATTGGATTTGAAAATTCTTCAATAATGTTATACGATGCATCACATTACACAGGATCAAAATCAACATGTATGTTATATTACTTGTTTCCTGTGCTTTGTACCATTTCTCCTCAACCTTTACAGCATTTTCAGATCTCTATGACGATTTTAAACGAATATTCAGCATATACAATGGAACTATCCAAATATTTAGTCCATTCTAACTCCAATATGATTGGTTTCTTGTCCCAATTCGATGATGAAAATCCACCATCTTTAATTGTCGGAATTTTCATTGTTTCCAAGTTTCTTAGTGAGTTTACAGTCACATACAAGGTTTATAGATACTTAATCAGTCGATTAAAGCATTATTTGCATTTTGTTTATTCATCAGTGATTTTCACTGAAACAGACTTTCTTCCCATAAGATATCATCCATTGATCAGGAATCTATATACTTTCGTGCACAGAAATTGTGGACCAGCTTTTGCTGGCTTTTTAATCTGGAGTTTTTGCTCTCCTATCATTGACATCGATATAATCCATTATTTATGTCCTGTATCTGACATAGTAAACGATGCAGACTTAAATATGGCAAATACCGACTTAATAACATATTTAATCAAAAATTGCTCAAAAGGTCAACCGTTGCTTTTCACTGCATTGGTGTCATCAATAACATCACTGAGCATATTAAAAATCCAATCTAAAATCAGTAAAATGGCAAACCAATGGACAGAATTAGAATTTAAATCAGTAGATATTAATCAAATCGCGAGTATTTTTAACCAAAGATTGAAAACATCAAGTATAGATTTCTCATCACAAAACTTTTTCCTTGCAACGAAGCCAATTCTTTCGCATTTTCCAGATTTCCCTTCATGCTTCTTAATTCCTGATTGTTGCATTCCATTCAGACATCTACCTAATTTTGTAGTCAATTTCGATGTTTCTCGCGATTTAGTCTTCGAATTAGCAATATCATCAATTGATGGTGAGGAAAACGTCTCAAACTTATTCATATCAACTCTAGGCAACATATTTGTACTGATTGATGGCGAAAAATGGTTTCTTTTGTTCGAAAAATTTTTCACGAAAATTCGGCCAGTTTCTTATTCTATAGGTGCACAATTGCGCGAGCAGTGTCAAAAGACAATCTGGAAGACATTGTCAGAGAACTCGGACGAATTGGCTGAAATAACAAATCGAGTCTTAAAAAGTGATATCTGCTCGCTTTACGCTGGGTATTTCAGCGCGAATGCATTTCCTGAGAACGAAGCCATCAGCTCTGCATTGCAGCAATGTTTGATTAACGAGCTCCCTAAGATAGATTTGAGTCCTAGATCACTGGGAAAGGAGTTTATTAATATTTTGGCAATAATGAGATGTGAGTGGGCTTTGTCAGTTGATCCTGTTTCAATGAGGAAGATTTCCAAGTCAGTCTTGAAGCTGGTCAGGTCAATAAGAAAGAGAATAGGAAACTTGAATCACACTGCTTCGTCCAGACTTGAGTGTCTTGAGAAATGCGCTCTCCATATTCAAGATTCACTTAACACAACATTTCCTCATGTTTAATTTCATTATTCATGATTTGTTTGTTTAGTAAAAGCTATTTTTATAGTTGTATGTTAATTTATATGTTCATTTAAATCTATATTTCATCCTTGCAGCGTTAGAGAAGAAGAACGTTCTTTTCAATCATTATAACACTACTGAGAAATCATTCATGGAAAATGTTTCATATAATTTATTAGTAATATATTGAAATCACACAATCTGCCCAAACAAAATGAACATATTTTGCTCATTTTCTCACTATTACATTCTATGAATGAATCAAACCTGAAAGGTTGTTCACAACTCCAATTCAATTGTAACATATATTAATACAATAATTCAGCATCTATGAAATTAATTTGACGATTATAATACATTTCGGACCGACAGTAAAATGGCCTCAATAGCAGTTGACCTGGTAGTAAAATGGTCATTTTGGTAAAGTTTGGAGTGCTTGGATTTGTAAATATTTTGATGTTATACTTTTTGACAAATGATGTTTATCGAAAGGTTGTCCGGCAGAAAAATACAACTAAAAATTCTGTAAATTAATAATATAGAATGAGCACATAGTGACCATTAAA
>MRSU01003523.1:0-12155 GCA_008369845.1 Trichomonas gallinae | reverse complement strand
TTTTTTTTTTTTTTTTTTTTTTTTTTGAATTGTATTATTATTCTGTCTGTCATGCAAATTAGTCTAGAGAGAAAAGCATTTTATCTGAGATGTGTAGCATTTCGGATTGCTTTGAGAACATATGATCAAATTATCTGAAAAAACAATGCTGTGGAATGTGAATTTATACTCTTTTAAGAAATCAGTAGACTTAACTATATAATAAATTGGATTTTCGTTGAATTATATGAATTTGAAAAATAATTTGGAGATATTATGGTGTTGTATTGGCCTTAATGTCTGCTTATTCTTGTATAATTTTGATGATTTGGATCTATAACTATAAATAGATAATAAAATCATATATGATTATCATGTTGTGTTCTGTCATGTAAATAAGATTTATTGAAATGTAAATTGTCAAAATCTCCATAAAATGTCACTTTCATTTATAATTATTGTTGTTTGTATCATGTTAATTGATTTACTATAGTAGTAGAATTAGTTGAACTTGTTAATGGTGAGGCCCACTCCTATATATTTAGAGGCTCTGGTGAGTTTGTGGGACATGATTCATATTTTGATGCTGTAAAAATAAGCATGATTGACTTCACTTCTGCAGAAAATTCATGCTTTACAAACTATACAAACCTTATAAACCTAACTTTTGATGATGGTCTTGAATTCATAGATAATGGAGTTTTCTTTTTGACACATGTTACATATTTCACAATTCCTAAGTCTGTTAAATTATTATCTAGATTCCAATGTTTCGATGAAGGAGATCCTTTTGTGAGAATATTTGTGCATCCTGACAACCAAAATTAATGTGACATTGATGGCGTTGTTTATTCTATAGATAAGAGAAACTTATATCATTGGCCAGGTGCCCATGGTGAAGAATACGTCATCATTCCCGACTTTGTTGTTTCCACAAGTGTTGCAGCATTCGGCTCAAGCAGTAAAATCAAATTTGTGCAGTATCCTCAAAGCATTCAATCGATTGGATCTTACCAGTTTTATCGAAACACAGCCATAGAGTTTGTTGAGATAGTGAACAAGCCAAATCCAGTTAAATATAATCACACAAAAATTTTAAATTTGTCGAGAATTGATGAATCTGCAATATACTACAAGCCTATTCCAATACTAACATGCATCTGTGAAAATTATTTTGTTTTGACTGAACAATGGGTGATATTTTTGGTCCCAATTTATTTCGATATTTAATCCTTATTCAAGAATATAAAAGAGTTTTATAATATAGATTATTTAAGTGAATTACATGCTATATTTTGAATCAAACATCTGTAATTGATACATCACAAAATTTTGAAAAATTATCAACAATACTTCTGGCCAAATTTGTTTTATTTATTGTGTGCATAATATAATGAGCCAATTTATCATTACTAAAATATATATTATCATATATTTTGTTGAAAAAATCATTCATTTAGTTTTTCGTTGTGTAATACTGAAATATAATTTTATATTAAATATAAATCACGCATTAAATTTTGTGTTCGAAAGTAAATTTTTATTTTTGACATGTAAATTATTTGTCAAAAATTTTAATAAACCTTATCATTGTTAATTCATTATAACTAAGCCTTTTTATTATTAATTCTTATTTTCATATAACTATATAATGGTTCAAATATATATTGTTCTAGTAGAAAACTCGGAAGCCTTTACTATATCAAAATCTGCGGTGAAAGATTAAGTAGAGTAAATGACAAAAATTTTGAAAAGTGCCGACTTTCTGACGATGAAACCAAACAATATAAAAATAATGTCAACACGCGTGTTCTACTACATGTTGACCATGTTGCTCATTCCTATAGTTTTAGTCTCATATCACCACTTTACTGATCCCGGCCTCCTTACAACAATCGGATTGTCGATTATGTCTTACTTTTTAACGTTATATGCAATTCCGCGCTGTATGAATGCCCATCTTCGCCACAATCTTGGTGGTGTTGATATCAACAAGCCATATGATAAGGATAACCCAAAGAAAATCCCTGAATCAATGGGTCTTCAATCAAGCTCTTCATTTTTGTTCGCTTTGGTGATCATTGCAGCATTTTCTAATGACAAGAAAGACTTGTATCCAGCCCTCGTGTCTGTTGTCATTACAACTTTGCTTGGTTTTGCAGATGACGTTCTTGATATCCCATGGAGAGTTAAAATTGTTATCCCAATCTTCACAGTTTTGCCAATCATCCTTGATTACAATGGATCAACGACAATCTGCTTGAAAGGATTTTTGCTTCCACTCAGAAAGATCGTTAGAATAGAATGCATCGATATTGGTGTCTTTTACCAGATATTCATCTGCCTTCTCACTGTTTTCTGCACACATTCCATCAACATTTATGCTGGTATTAACGGATTAGAAGCCGGACAGTCTTTGATCGTTGCCTGCTTCTTATTGTTCCATTCCCTCTACTACTGGAACGAGGACAGCCAGACACAGGCCGCAGCAACAATTCTTCTTCCATTTATTTTCTCAACTTACGCTTTGCTGCATTTCAACTGGTATCCATCGAGAGTCTTCGTCGGTGACACATTCACACTCACTGCTGGCACTACTATCGCTGCCGCAGGCATTCTCGGACATTTCTCTGAAATGACATTATTATTCATGACGCCGCAGATCATTAACTTCCTGCTTTCCCTTCCTCAGCTCTTTGGCATCATCCCGTGCCCGCGCCACCGCCTTCCAAAGCGCAACCCAACTACTGGCAAACTTGAAGGAATCAAGACAAACCTCAACGTCGTCAACTGGTGGCTCATTCTATTCGGCCCTAAGACCGAGGCAAGGCTCTGCGTCGAACTTATGCTCTTCCAGATCGGTTGCTGCATCGGAGCTTATGCAATCAAGTATTTTTATAATAACTCATTGTTGCCATAATTCTAAATATATATCCTTATTGTTTTGAATCAAAACCATCCATAATCATTTAGATAATTCTTCTTATTTTTTATTATCAAAATCATTCCAAAAAAGCAACAAAAATCTCTCTTTTCTAAGGGGTATTGTTTATATTTTTGATAAGAGGAGAGTTTTGGAAATAAATTTAAAATATTGAAAATATATAAAAGATTTGATTTAGATATGCAATAATTTGTTTAAGTAATCATAATAATGGACAACGATCTGTTAAAAACTTAGCTGTTTGTTCGGAATTTACTCGATTTGTGCGTTCACCTTGAAATCTTGTAATATCTTTGGATCCTGGCGCCTAATTCTCTTAATAAGGTCCTTATACTGGATCCTGATAGCAGTGTCGCGCTTGGAAATCTCATTGTAGCGCTGCTGGCTAACTTTTCGTAATCTCTCGAAATCTGGCTGCTGCAGTTTGATATTGAATATCTCAGTTGTGCAGACATCAAGGTCTTGTTTAACAATAAACTGAACTTGGTCATCTGTTGCTGGCTTCAATACAGCGACGTAAGATCCTTCGACAATATCCTCAGGAATATTGCTGAGGACTTCTTGAAGGACGTTGGGGAAATCGTTGAAATCGATTTCGAGCTCCTGTTCGTTCTTAAACTTTTCGAATTCGTCTTTTGTCATATTTCCTTCGTAAAGGAAGAATAAGTTATCGCTATCGTATAAGCATATCTTGATTTCATCGACATCTTCGTCAACTTGCTTCACAGAGACTTGGATTTTTAATCTGTTGTATTCTTCGCCAAATTCGTCGTCTGGAATATTGGCCTCTTCGTCAAGTCTGTTCTCGACTGGAACGTCAATATCGAAAAACTGAACAAATTCCTCGTCAACTTCTGGCTGCATTTTTTTTCTGCAAATAAATTGTAAACTATTTTCGGTAACAAACAACACCTTTTGACTCGATATTTCGTATATTTATACTGCAAAAACTGTTTTTATCATGGTAATTTTGCTTTTGGCTAAGGTTTTTTATTTTTAAAGAATAATTATCGACAAAAATCGCTAATTTTCATAATTTAGGCCCTTCTTATATTTATCAATAGAATCCACTAAATTAAATTTTCCTTAATCTTGTAGAAACATATTTAACTATAAAAATCCTAATATTTCTCTATTTATTTTCTTTAAATTAATTGACAAAAAATTTTGTTTAACAAAACACTATTTATAGTTCATAAAATCAGACTAATACATGAATGCACCATAAATAAGAAATTTTATGAGAATGAATGTTTTTTCAATATTTTCTTTTCAAATCTTACTATTCTAACAAATAATCATACAATACAAAAGATATCCTTCTATATGATAACATATCTGTCAATCTCATATTGATTCCTTAACTAATTTTTATTTATTTAATTTTGTTGGTAAATAAGTTAAAAAAGATTTTCAAGTTATTCGTAAAAAACACACAAATCTATTTTTAATATTATTCCTTTCTCATCTGCTTGAGAAGGGATTCAAAATCAAATAATTCCGCAGCTTTTTGAATTTGCTGCGAGTTATCACTCATAGGAATGAATCCTACCTGGAACTTAAGCCATCCTTTAACAGGTTCCGATGGATTTGGAACTGCTGGATTAAGTGTATCATGATTTTGCAATAATTGTGACTTTGCAACAGTTGGAACAGTTTCTGGATAGTTTTCCCACCTAAAGGCACTGATTCCATCATCTGGGAGATTAGTCGGCGCAACACTTGCTAATGTTGCTGGCGGTTTGAGTTCTTCTTCACTTATGCTATGTTTCTTGCGACTTCTATGGCTCTTATGACTTTTAGCATCACTTTTATTGTTGTCGACAGTTAAATTTTGTTCTTCAACTTTCCTGAATGGATTTACAGCAATAACTCTCGCTGATTTAGGTGCTCCTATGCTGTCTGCTGTTATACTCTGCAAAATCGCGTCTTCTTCGCTATCAAGACTGACGACAATATTTTGTTTTTTCTTTTCTTGCATTTCTTTCTCTTTCTTTCGCTCTTTGTATCCGCGAATCAGCTCATCTAGGTTAACACTCAGCGACTCATCAGGTTCTTCATACGATTTTCGCCTTGGAGGAGCTTCTTTTTCTGAAATTTTGGAATTTAATGCTTCAATGCTTCCGGAAGTTCTCGCTGGCTGATCAGGTGAATCGAATGTATCTGATTTCGTATGTTTCTTCTTTGAATTATGATGAGAACGCTTTTGATATCCTGATAAACTGACAAAACTCTTTTTATCGTCTTCTTTCTTGCCATTGTCGCCAATTTTGATGATGAAGAGCGATTTAGCGTCAATATCTTTGCTCGCATTCGCTAATTCTTCGTTTGTAAATTCAGTTGCGTCAGCTTTTGATGCTAAACTTATTGTAGATGGCATTTCGCTGATTGTATCGTTCACCAAGCTTATGTTGCCAACCCTTGTTGTGTCAGGAGTCTCGATTTCAGCGACTGCGATATTTGTTCCGCCGGTACTTAATGTTTCAGTCGCCATGCTGTCATTAGTTGGTTGAGGGCTGTAGTATGGTGGAAGGGCCTTGTCTTGGAATTTAAATGGGCTTCCGCTGTCGATATCAATAACATCTTCTTCGTCAACAAACTTTTTATGGGTTTCACTTTCTTTGAAGAATGAATCATCATCGAGTTCATCTTTTTCCTCGTTCATGATTTTATCTAAAGCTAATCCGCTTCGATTATTTAATGCAACTTTTTCTGTAATGACTGGCTCAGGATTTGGAGACTGTGGTTGTATTGATGGAGGAACAGTTGCTTCAGAATGTGTGTCAATTTTGATTAAATTCAAATGAATTTCTTCTGTTTTTTGATCATTTGTTTCTATAACCAATTGCGGTGGATTTTGTTTATGTATTGGTGGCTGTGTTTTCGCTGATTGAACAGTTTGAGCTGATTTAACGGATTGATTCGATGATTGCAAAGTTTGAATGGATTGAATTGATTCGCTATCATTAAATATAACAATAGGATCTTCTGATTGCTTTTTAGCTTTTTTGCCTTTCTTTTTCTTCGGTTTTGGAGTTTTTACTGATTGATCCAAGGATTTTGGAGCTTCTTCTTTGCTTATTAGTAATTTATTATCTGGAACAATATCAAGTGTCACAACTTGCGATTTTTTTGTCTTTTTTGGCTTTGGAAGTTCATCTGATAATTTTTCCGTATTTTTAATAATATCTTCGATTTTTGGTATAATAGGTGTAGTTTTTGAATGTTGTTGATTTTGCTGTTGTAATAATTTTTCTCTTTCTGCTCTTTGTTTTGCTTTTTCTTCTTCTAATTTTTTAATTCTTTCTTTTTCTTCGAGTGCAGCCTTTCTGTATGCTTCTGCTGCCTTTTGAAGAGGAGCTTCGTAACTTTGAATGTGTGATTTATTCTTTTTTTGTTCTTGTTCTTGCAGAATCGGCGGAGGTTTTCTAGAAACGACATTTCTTGGACGAATTTGTTTTAAGTATTCCATATGGTCGAGTTCTGATGGTGTATCAAGCTGTAAAATAAAACCAGGAGCTGGAGATAATAAATCTGGTTTCTTTTCTTTTTGCTGTGTTATAGTTGTTGTATCTGTTGTATAAGTAATAGTTTCTGGTATTGGTGGAGCTTTTGAACGATTTGAAGACTTTTTTGATTTTTTGTCTTTCGTGCTTTTATCTTTTGCATTTTTTGATTCAGCTGGGAATCTAAATATCGGAATGTTAACGTTTTGCAGCTGTGGCGGATTTTTTTGTGGTGATTCATATGTTTTCGATAAGGATTTTGATTGATAACTCTCATCTTCGGAATCGAAATGCACTGATGGGAGCTCATCTGCCCCAGTGTCATTTGTTAAATATATTTCTGACGAATAACCGTGAGTAACGGATGAATAATAATCGGAATAATAACCATAACTACCATATGAATCATAGTAGTAGCCAGAGGATTCCTTGCGCGGTGATGCTGTTATGAACATTCTGTCGTTAGACTTATATGGCTGATATTCGAGTGTATTTCGTGAACCTCGCACGTATTTATCTTGCCTTGTTGCATTAAAATCAAAAGACCTATTCGATCGATCTCTGAATTGCGAGTCATCAATGAGACTACCGCCATTTTTTCTGCGGTAACTCATTATAATCTATTTTCGCCTCGAATTTCTTTAAAAAGTGCCAAATTACAAAAAACTGACAATATTATAAAAGTGACAAGATGTAAAATATATAAAAGTGACAAAATGTAAAAATATAAAAGTGACAATGAAATCAAAAGTGACGAATGTAAAATGTAAAAAGGTGACGACATATTAAAAGTGACAATGATATAAAAGTGACATTATCTATAAATCTAGAAAAATGACAATAAAATATAAAAGTGACGGATTAAAAACGATTAATATCAATTCAATTTGTAGGAAGGGATAATAATATAATTATTGGAGTCTATATATGATATAAGTTTTATTTTTTTGTAAAATTTTTATATATAAATGTCAATGAAAAAAACTTTGGTTCTCTTTGATATTGATGGAACTTTAACGCCATCAAGACTTAAAGCTCCACAAGAGGTTCTCGATATGCTGAAAGAACTGCGAAAAGTTTGTACCGTTGGCGTTGTTGGTGGATCTGATTTACCTAAACAGTATGATCAACTGGGATTTAATGTTTTGGATATCGTTGACTACTCATTCTCCGAAAATGGTCTTGTTGCCTACAAAGGCCATGAGTTGATTGGCAATACTTCTATTCGCACAGTATTTTCAACTGAACAGTACAAAAAATTCATAAATTGGATATTAAGATACATTGCTGATCTTGATATACCTGTAAAATCAGGTACTTTCGTTGAACTTAGAACCGGTCTGATTAACATTTGTCCAATTGGACGCAACTGCACTCAACAAGAGCGTATCGACTTCTATGAACTTGATAAGGTCCAGCACATTCGTGCTAAAATGGTAGAAGACATAAAGAAAGCCTTCCCAGAATTGAATTTGCAATATTCGATTGGAGGCCAAATTTCATTTGACGTTTTCCCAATTGGATGGTCAAAAATATATTGCTTGAAGTTCGTCGAAGGTCAGTTTGATGAGATACATTTCTTTGGAGATATGACTTGCGAAGGCGGAAACGATTACGAGATATTCAATGATAAAAGAGTGATTGGACACACTGTTAAAGGTCCAGAAGATACAGTTAAGCAAATTAATGAAATTTTCCTCAAAAAATAGTTAGTTTGTTAACTTTTACTAATAAATAATATAATAGTAGTTTATAAATTATCTTATTTATATATGATTTTGCTTGTAAAGCGATATATTATTAATTTCAAAAATATATTCACAATTATTTCTAACCAGCTTAACAACGTATAAATCTAAGTCTAATGTTTTGAAAGACACAATATATTAATGAAATAAGATTTTATTGAATTCAATCAAAAATTGATGAAAAATTTGATACTTTGAAGGCATGTAACAAGAGATATATCGTGATATAATGATGTTACGACTAGATTTATGATATGAAAAAAGACTTACGACTTTTTTTCGACATTTTTGTCAAAAATGGAGCATAATATTGGAATATGAATATAGATTCTTATGTCGTTATAGAATACAAACGTGCAGGTGATATTTTCTGCCAATTAAAAATTTCTATTGCGAAAATTATCTACAGACATCAAGTGAGTCTAAGAACAAGTCTTTCAAACGAAGAATGCATTGATTATATCATGAAACTACTCAGTATTAAATCTCAAGTTTCGTTAGGAAAAATATCTTTCATACACCGACCAAAATATCAGCACAAGAATGAGCACATGGATAAGAGTACAATAATCAATCGATAATAGGGTGTTATCGCGAAAATTTTGATGTTCCATTCAATTATTTTATGCCAAAAAGTTACAGCTTATCATTCCAATGGGAAAATAATCAGTAACATGAAAGAAGCCAAAACTCGGTGAAGAATAAAGAAGCAAATTGAAATTTTTCTGAAAGAATACGTTTCGATAAAAACTTGATATTCGTGATAATTACCAACAATGGTTATTACATATATAAAATTATCAAAACCGTTATATTCAATTCAAAAGTGTCGTTTTATATCCTGGAATTTGTATTCCTTATATGATACAAAATCGGTATTCTAATTTTTTGCGCATTCATAAATTTTTGCCAATTAATATCTTGTTAAATACTGTACACATATTGGAAAATGCATTTTAGAACAAATTCCTTGACAATAAAAATCTTTAACGTACAAAACCGCACTTAGCGGTACGCAATACATACTACAGAATTATTATTATATTTATGCAAAATCGAAAATAATTTTTTCCAACTTCTCAAAAAATGTAAAACGAAAAAATTAAAATATTATTCATTATCAAGTTATTTAGCATAACTTTATCCAACGTTCATTCAAATAAATTTTTCGGTTATTCTGAATTTTTGATATCGTAAATATTTTCATAAGATTTTACGGGCGAGATAGCATTACAAATAACAATGAAATAATCTCTTTTAGTAAGTTTTCTACTGATTATTTATTTGGCCGGAATGTCACTTTTATTATATTGTAAAAATTGAATCGAAAATAATCGTTCACTGCCATGTCACATTTTTGATTTTGCAAATTTTTCTTCTCAAAAATGTCCTTGTTGTCTCCTATTAACACGCGTCGCCCTTCAAGCATGAAGAGCCTTATACCCGCTAAAGTAGATGTACCCAAGCTATATGGTGTCGTCGATTTTAATGAAATGGGTGTAGAAATTCCAGCTTCGATGTATTATCACTCAATCGAGTTGTTCATAGAATTAGATTCCACAGATTTCAAGCTTCCAAAACACACAATCATCAATCTCGTCGGAATAATTAAACTCTCTATATCAGAATACAGACTTCCGATTATGGATGGACCCCCAAATGATCCGAATTTCCCAGCCGTTCTTACTATAACATACCTACCTGATGTATTCAACACAAATAAGGTGAGTGTTATCCATTTCACCGCAATTCGCGCTCACCTTGAATTAATCAAGAGAGAACTCGATGAAATCATTGCAAAGATCAAGAAGGGTCTCAACATCAGCATGTCATTTGAGAATCTACACAAGAAACTTAGAATGCGTGCAAGATCTTTCGATATCGAGGCGTACATGAAAGAACAAAGCTCAATCAGAGAAAATAAGTTCGAAATGCTTGGTGAATCAACCATCATTTCATTACCAGAGATAGAACAGATCAGATTGTTCATGCCGAAAAGATTCAGATTATTACCATGGCATCTCCTGTTTGCAACTAACAAGGATGGAGTCTCTTTCTCGACCTTCTATTCTAAGGCAGAAAAGAAACTTCCTCTCCTTCTCTTGCTTCTCGGAAAAGACGGATCTCGTGTTGGGGCCTTTTTATCGCAGGGAGTCCAGGTTAAAAGTGGCTACACAGGCAACGGCGAGACTTTCGTCTTCCATTTCGATCCATATTTCGCTGGATTTAAATGGTCTCAGAATAACGACTTCTTTTGCTCCGCTTCCAAGAAGGACATCCTTATTGGTGGTGGATCCAGCAGCTCAGTTGACCATGGAAGCGCTATCTATATTGATGATAATTTCATGGAATGTTTCAGCCAGGAGTGTGAAACATTTAACTCGCCAAGTCTCGGCAAGCACGAGTCATTCGAGATCTTGGCAGTGGAATTATGGCATGTCCACACATAATTTCATTCACCATGTATTATATATTATTTGTTTGATTTTAAAGGTTTTTTATTATCATATGCATCGCTTTCTCCTTCAGCACATTTACTAGATAAATCGCAAAAGTAAATTTCCTTTCATTGATTTTGAGATTTGCCAATATAATGGGATCCAAAAACTGGCATTTTTATTGCAAACTCATATAAACTAAAGCATACAGGATACTGGCCTAGAGAGACGCTGCGAGCAGACGTTATATGAGCCGCTGCTATGAGTAGGGTATTTAATTATAGTTGCAATATCGATTTACACGGCAAAATCAGAAATGAAAATAATCCAGCATTAGATATTTAAAACATTTACCACATTTTCGCACTCGCTAAACGTTTGGGACTGGAGGAAGATGGGAAAATAAAGAGAAATGTGAGATGATGGATGAAAATATGTCAAATATAGGATATCTAGTTGATATTAGCATAGGTATAGAATGATATATAAAGAATAATGTACTGATATGAGCCCGGTAACCGGTATTAAATTTTGAAAACGAAATTTAAAACTTTGAAGTTCAATTGAATGGTTACAATTAATGTTTCCATATTGGAACAAAATTTCCAAATTGTCAGTTTTCAAAAAAAAAAAAAATCGGACCTACGACCTATTTACCCAACAATCAAAATCATACATTATCGAATATGTCAACTGGATCAAAACGGAAACATTATTACAATAGTTTATTTATAAGTTAGATATTGTATATATTGTGAATATAATATGATTTATGATCTATTTTGCATTATTAATAGAGTGAGAGGTTACAAAATATGAATAAGACATAGTATGGTTAGTATTAAAAGTATATATAAATTCTTAATCAAAATTGCACAACAAAGTAAATTATTGCTTTGATATACTACATTAGAATAGTTTCTAATAAATCCAATAATTGAGTCTTATCTTCCTGCAATATCTAAAAGATTTTGACAGCATATTTCTTGACTCTTCGAAAATAATTATGAAATTTTGTGCATTGATGAACTGTTCTGAAATCATTATAATTGTTGCTATATATGACAGAAATTTTATCATTGTTTAATCAAAATTGTTACGCTGTCTTGTTTGTTCGTAAAAGGCAAAATTATTAATGGATTAATTATAGATAGTTTAATATTATCATTGCTAGAAATGGAAATGATACGATTCCTCATATTCGTATAGACAACTTCTGTTATATCAGAATTTGTAAACACAGGATTTGTTCCTGTGATGGTGTTGGTCTGGAGGTACTTTTATAGAACCTCCAGACATCACTGACCGCGTTCAAAAAAAAAAGGACTAGAACAGATTATGACAAAATGTAATGTAAATTATTCATTACATGTCAAATAATGAAAAAATAGAATCTGATTAATATCTTTAATATAAAATGATTGTTAGCTCATATCTAAAATGATCGAAACAATTAATATATAAATTTGGACACTTGATAATGATCGAATATTACAAGTAACAAAATGTTTAGGAGTTTTGTAGATAATTTCAACTCCTT